>LUCH01007630.1:2829-15610 GCA_013368495.1 Paragonimus heterotremus | reverse complement strand
CTTTGCCAAACTGCATCATCTGTGGCGTCGAAAAGACGTCTGGTTGTCACTGAAAGGAAGGGTATATAATGCCTGTGTGCGTTCCATTTTGCTTTATGGTTCGGAAACATGGCCTGTTCACAAAGAAAATGGCAACAGGCTTGCAGTGTTTGACCATCGTTGTCTCCGCCAATTGGCCCATAGTAAGTGGACTGATCGCGTGAGCAATGTGGCCGTTCACCGACGCTTACTCGGGAATGTTTGGGATGCGCAATCAATTGGTCAATTAGTCACGGTGCACAGCTTGCTTTGGTTGGGTCACGTACTCCGTATGTCATCTGATCGTTTACCGTACCGGGCATTATATGCTGAGGCCACCAACAATTGGGTAAAACCGCGTGGTGGTCAACCAACACTGAGCAGAGTGTTGGGTAGGTGTCGCCTGCCTGGATGGGGTCCTCGTGATCACCCAAATCAACGGTTAGAAACGCTATCCGAGATGGCGATGTGTCCTAGTCAATGACTTACCTGTATCCATACCATTTCTAATTCTTCCTCTTAGTCTTTTGTTAGTTTTCAAACTTCTTAGTAGTTTTCCTCTAAGATATCCCAAGTCACTGTTGAGGTGAGCAGCGGCCCGAGCGACAGTACCTTTTGGTCAGGCTCATGGCTGTTATGATGATGACGATGATGATGGCGTTTACCTATGTAACGTTGCCTAACGGCTGATCCGAAGAACCGAATTCCGAAGTATTATGTGTGGATGTTTTGCTCCAATTGTGTCTACGTAATCTTTTTGTATACAATATATCCATACATACACGATATGCATATTTGGTCAATCTTACAATGTGCTAATTAATTACTGAAAACTACCCCTCACCACTCGAATCGCGAGGATATTGCCACATGTCGACACGACCTGTCATATCAAACGGTGAATAGTGCTAATTGTAATTACTAAACACCGAAGCGAGAATGGATTACGGTGCAAGAATTCCCAGGTGTTTAATTTCCTATTTACTACGTATTTTAAATGGTTGGAAACATTTGCGAAGAGCGAGCAGTACATTGGAAAGCGCATTGTCGAACGTCGCAATGATGGTAGCCATGAAATTTCCAGAGCGATGTGTGCAAGCAGTATAATTGTAGGGCACACTTCTCAATGTACCTGTAAGAAACGCGCTCGGATGGGCGCAATCAGGACGGAAAATTACGGACAACTGAAACAAATAGTTGTACGGTGTTGCAGATGGGAATATCTGCAGGCAAAATAGGCGTGATCCGAGAGAAAGTATTATGGTTTGCAAAAGTCGGACGCGTGCCTTGCTGCGGACACCAGATGACATGTTCCACAAGAGGTTATTTAGGTGTTATTTCGCACAAATTTACACTTCACAAGGCTATTTCACGGTTAAAGGCTGAGGTCATGCCATAAGAAGAGTTCAGAAGACCGTAAAATTCAATCCTTAAGGGATTTTGCGATAACTTATCCCAAAGATGGTCGAAATAATATCGAAACAAGTCAGCTGAGATGGAAGAGGACGTGAAACGCTTAAATCTGGGGGTCAAATGGAAAGACTGTTGGGTGGACTATCGCTGGCTGCTAGAGAACGTCCAAAAGTTGAAGCTCTCACGAATCGTCCATTCGCTTTGAGATTTGAATGCTCATACATAGTAGAATACTTCCTCCCATGATGGATACTCTGAGCAGTCAATATAAGTCATGTCTCCACAGTTGCATGCTGTCCTTTAAAATTGTATGAACATGATTTGACAGCTCCATGACATGTCTTCTGTGATAGAAATAAGACGGCTGCGTTTGTGACGCAATGCTAACACCCAAATCTTTTAGGTTTCAATGTAAGCAGTCGCCATACGCTTGGAGTTAGCGTTGGTCACTCTCCGGTTATTCCTTCATAGTAGTCACATGAACGTATACGGATTTGGACATAGCTCTGACCATCAAGTGAAAGGCGGTATTCTCAGAAATTCACGAACTACCTTTCAGCTCATCCTGGGTAAACGGTTCAGCAGCTTGCAGGCTTCAACTGAAATACGTCACTGTAAACGCTTAAAACGGTTGGTAACTCTTAGAGGTTTTGGTAAAATGTAGTAAGAACACGGGGAATGGTATGTGCATGTATTCTGTAGTAAATCGTCAAAACCAGACCTGAAGTGACAAGAATCTCCTGTGCTTGCTGCCATTAGTATATACGGCTTACTTATCTCGTACCTTTCATAGAAACTTATATATGTCTTAAGTTAAATCGACTTGGTCTACAAGTAGCCGAAAGTGCAGACCTGTTTAGTTCGTTGCTATATTTCATTCGGCTCACTTCATCATCCATGTACATTCTAACTCACCCGCAGTAGATGGTGTGCATTTTGGACTACCATATCGCAGTAACCGAACACGAAGGGAACTGAGCATAAAATCGTGTCAGTTTGCTCGCATTGCACAACTTTTCGTTTTAATTACCCAACATATCCCGCGTGAATTAAAAAGGGTAAGATCGGTAGGCGCAGAAATGAAGACCGAAAAGTTGGCGACTCACGATTCACGATCAGACTGGATGACGCGTGATCTGGCAATCCAGTAACGTCTTTCTCCAACATCGAACGGCAGGGGAACTGTTAACCAGGAGGCGCCCGTGAGTAATCGGCTTTAACACGACACTGAATGCATAACAATGAAGTGAAAATGATTTTCACCTCATCTGTAAGAATCCCAAACATTGAGAGGGAGGGTGTTCAAGTTCGAGTTCAAGTTCAGTTTGCACAAGATGAAAACGCTGTTGTCAATGGAGCATCCAGAATATTTGCACCGAAATGCCAGAGAGCAGCACCCAAAGCTGTGACTGTTGATTTTGTTAAGGTTTGTTGCGTTATTTTGAGATTGTTGTGCCTTGTTTGATCAGTGTTGGAAGGTGGCCCTATCTTTCTTCATTTTTCTAAGAATAAACAGTACCAACCATTTTATTCTCACACCAACTACTATAACCGTTTCTTTTACTCTTATTCAGTCTGACCCCTGTACATTTATAAATGTCTAAATAGGACATTTCTCTCCCATGTTCTTTCTTGAGTAGCTTATAATTCTTACCATTTCTCAATGCGTGGACAGTCACTTTGCTTCAACCCGACCAATTACCATTTGTTTGAGTGAACTCAATTCCGTCTTATCGTCCCCCATTACTGAGCGGTGCCCAGTTGTCAGAGTTGTTGTACCGGTACATTCTTTGTTTGATTTGCGAGGATTTTTCACATTCGAGGTGAGATATTTAGTTTTCGTGCGCATTGATTCAATTAGTACCGTATTAAATCCAGTTTTCACGGGCGTCTTCTCATTAACCGTTTCGAAGATATGTTATCTTCTCTCCCGTTGGATATTGAGGAAGGCATTTCTGGATTAACCGATTACGCGTGACTCGTTGTGAACTTTGAATAGTTGGCGAACGATTCAATAGTGACTGTCCCACTTAAAGACAGATTCACGGGTATTTCAGGTTTCGTTTTTCGATTTCAAAGTCCGTTTTTATCATCGAGTAATCCGCATGGGTAGTAGGAATGAGGGAAGGGCGAATGAAAGAAAAATATTCGCGAACACGAATGACCGCTTAAATACCTGATAATTATTGTAGACTTTCTTTACACTACGGGGGATCTCAACCGTGATATACAATGCTGACTGGTAGTAGTAAACTCAATGGAGGAGGAATCAGCGAGCCCTCTAGTTGCATCTCCAACTCCATCCCCTCTTGAATAGAATTACCAGAATATCACAATTCCGTAGGTATGCTGCCACAGACGTATTTGGTTCTTGTCTTTCGTTAACAGTGCAGGCATTCTACCCACTGAGGAGGTCTTTTCTAAACAGCAAGTAACTCTATCAAACCCGCTACCCCATAACAAAAACTTGCAGAAACACTTGAAAAACTGAACCAAGAGAAAGAAGGTGGTCACCTGCAGCTCACATTTTTATAAACGAACCTCCATAGGCCTGATTCTATCCCTGGCACAAACCAAGATCCATCAATCATAACCAATTTTACTCTGCACCCCTTTTTTGTTTCCACGACGACACCTACTTGGGGTCCTATCTTTTGATGCCGAGCGTGGCGTTTTGTGATTGAATGAATTTTGTCACGTTGTTTCGACCTCCCTATCACACCGGTAAACAGCCTGGGACTCGGGAGTGAGGTGGAGTGTAACTGATGAGAAGAGAACTGTTTCGAACCTCCAACCCCTCAATAGACATCGGTGTGGGAGTGAATGCATGTTGCTTTATTTGCCACCCATGGTATCACCGTTGTTGGACTGCAGGCGACTATGTTTAAACGCTTCAGCTGTTCGGTCTCTGATCGGAGGTTCCAAGTTTGTGCCGAGCAGACATCCCAACCATATGAAAACGCGTCGGCATGTGAGACTGGAAAAGGGGGAAAGTGTGCATGGACTTGAAAGGTTCAAAGACTGATAAGTTACCATTTTGAGAAACACAGAAAACGCCCAGAAAACATCGGGGTGTTGCCATCCGACCAGCCTCCACTCTTAGCCGGAAAACCTATGCTACCCACTCCATACATTCCAATGGAAAGTTTGACCATACACGTTTGTGTTACATTACCTACGGACTGTGAGTGTTCACACGGTCAATCTGTCATGGATGCGACCTGAATCACTGATTGCAGGACAAAGACGAGTTCATATGCTGTCACATTCCTGTATGGTACCACTACCCGTCAAGTCTTGTCCTCTATGCTAGAGAGGATCCGAAATGATCTCTTGTCACACTTTATCTAGCCGCCTTTTTAAAAAGGTCACTGTATCGCTATGAGCTACTTCATCTTGGAGCCTACTCCACGCATTCACCATCCGGTTGCTAAAGAAGTTTTCCCGTAGTCTAAACGGGCCCTGCTTTTCTTCGGTTGGAGATTGTGACCCCTGGCAGTGGCTCCTTGACATATTTGTACAAACAAGTCTGTGGACTTTTCGCCACTTGTTCTTTTCAGTATTCTGAAAGTCTCGATATGATCACCTCTCACCCCCCTCTCTTCCGTGGGGTATAATCCTAGCCCTTTTAATCGGTCATGGTAAGGTTTACCCTTAAATCCTATAATCATTCGAGTTGCGAGTTACTGTGCTGTCTCAGTGCACTGATTATATTAACGTAGGTAGGCGTCCCATGCCTGCACGCAGTAGTCCTGGTTGGGCTGAACAGCGGCCTCGTGTAGCGGCGGGAATGCTTCCTGTTGCCAGTTAGACCAAACTCGCTTAAGTCTAAACGGCCCACTGCGGGCTATGTTTGCAGCCGGTGCACACTGTGCTGAGGGCTTGAGGTCGTTTTTATCAGTTCTTCAACGTCTCGGGCCTTTTTCTATGCATTCAACGGTAAAGGGGCCCTGGGAACCGGGTACTTCGAGGGGTTCAGAGCTTCCAGTTACCAATTATCACCCGGCGGCATTCAATAGAAGGTCCCATCTAGGAGACCTCTCTGCTACCGCCTTCAGATCCTGCGTTAGTGCTGCACTATTTGTTGACCCCGCCGCCTTAACATCGTTTATTAATACGAAGCACGGGTTGTTAAGTCTACCCACTAGATCACTCACGAACAGTAGTAGTAGGAGAGGACCCAAAGCGGATCGTTGACGGGCGTCACTACGAGCTATGCCTACCTCAGAGAATCCGCTCCGAACTCTCACTTTAAAAACCTCGTTACGTAAGAAACCCTCCACCCAGACAATCGCTAGGTTGGAGATACCAAAGCACTTCATATGGTGGATGACAACGGTGATTTACTGATTTTAAGGCTTTACCGAAGTCCAAGTAGCAAACCTCGACTTTCCTGCCTTCGTGCAATCGTCTCGTGGCCCCATCCACGAAATACAAAGGGTTAGATAGACAGGATTTCATTTTCCGGAAACTGTGCTGTGCAGTGCTCAGAGGGTTGGTTTCAACAAGATAAGTCAAAACATTGTCCGTGATTATCCACTCCAGGCACTTTCCAACTATACTCGTTGGCTTCAGTGAACTGTGACTATTCCGTTTGTCTCGCGAGCTTCCATTGTAAATGGCGACCACCGTGGCTACACGCCACTCATCCGGGATTTTTCCTTCTCATAGAGAAACCTTAAACAGCCTCCATGACGGATGCTGAATAAATTCCGCTAATGGCTTGACAATGCCCGGACGGATGTCATCAGCTCCTGCGGACCCTGAGGGCTTAAGGGAGCCTAGGGCCTTTCCAACCGCTTCCTCAAGGAGAAATATATAGTTCATTATGCTGAGAGGTCCGGGCTCTATTAATGTTGGCTAAATCTCGTTGCCATCGCCCCCCCTGTGAAACCCATAGAAAAATTCATGAATGGGGCTGGCCTTCTGTGTCACATCAATGGCTGGCTTACACTCTTTTGTCAACACCTTCCTGCCTGCAGACTACCTTGGATTGAACATACAACTAAAAACGCTTCGGAGCTGCTTTTGCCTTGCGCACAAAGCTCGCCTCAAAGCGATATTTTTCTGGGCGCTCGGCCCTGCAGGCTGCATTCCTACAATCTTCACAGTTTATCCAGTTACGATGGCTTCCTTTTTTTCGTATATCTTCCAACACTTGTTTCTCGTGAAAAACGCTGTACGCACAGTTTGTTCCCACCAGGGCGGGCAATTTTGAGCTTCTTCTGGTACGACTTGGTCCATGGGTACTGTAAGCCATTCTTTGACGACTTTCCGCGCATCTTCTAGGGAAGCGGTTTTCCTCTCAGGGGACCAAGACGTGCTTCGTGCCGCTTCCAAAAGCCGTGTGATGTCCATTCGACGAAAGTTGTGAACAAGTTTCTTTCCTTAAGGGCATTTTTGCCGCACAGGCTTTGAAACTTAGAGCACGGTCATCACTCCTCCCGAGCGGAGCCTCACTTTCCAAGTTCATAATACCCTGTTCATATCCAGTAGCTGTTGGATCCAACACGGATGATGCATGCCCGTGTCGAAACCGAGTAGGCAGCTATACATGTTGGCTTAACGATTTGGAGTGCAACCAATCCAGGAACATTCCTTCGGGAATACCTGTCCTGGCCGTTTCATGGCCCCAAAAGATGTTCGGGAGGTTGAAGTCTCCAGCTACCACTAAGTTCGCTGAATCACTAACGGCGTCGTTTAAGACAGTTATCAGAAGCTTATCCTCGTCACTGCCAGCCACTGGTTGCCTATAGGCGCCGCAAATAAGCAATCCCCTGCTATCCTGTTGAATTTGGAAAAAAATTGCCTCAACTTTCGGGGTGTCTAGTGAGAAGGGTCCTCCCACTGTTTGTACTGATCAGTTACCGACAGAAAGCCCCCTCCATCCGCGCGCCTATCCGTGCTTTCCTGCCTGTAGACGGAAAAGTCATCCGTAGGGTAGTTCCCCAATGCTACTCCCGGTTTTAGGCATGTTTTGGTTGCAGCTATGACATCCAAATCCTTACTACGTTCCTTAAGCTCCCCACCTGTTGCTAATGCTGCAGGCATTTTTATACTAAAACATGAGGTTCTTTCCATGCTACATTTGCCCAGATAAACCTACTGTGTCAGAGCTTCCCTCAGGCAGGAAACCAGAGGGGATTGCCCGTTTCCTGAGTAGTTCCTCTGTCCAACACTGATACGTTTGGATCCACTACTTCTTTAGGCTTTCCAACTCTTTTGACCACAAGAACCTAACCGCTTCCGTTTGGCTTCGAATCTCTATCCTTCTCTATTTTTATCGTCATCGGTCTGGCTACATCCTCAGTTGCAAACTGACAGCGGCAGATTGCCCGGCTCCCCTCTAAGGGCCTATACGCTGGGGCAAAAATTTTCACGTAAGGTTTGGCCCTAGATGTTATCGCCTCCGTAGTTTTTACCGACTTTGTTTTGCTGACTGAACCTCCCTGGCTCTCCCGTGTACTGTTGGTTTTCCGTTCCGCCATACAGATTATGTTTACCGTAGCGGCGAATGAGATTCCCTTACTTTCACTACAGCCAGCCTAAGATCCATCACCACGTACTACTGTCGTAATAGATGCCGTCATGAGTGAGATCTTTTTAGATCCAGCATCCCTGTCATTTTCCGGTAATTCAGCTTGTCTGCCGCACTGGATCAATGGAGTCACTAGTACGGTCATATCCTTCTCTTGGACTCACAGTCTATCTAAAACACCACCGGTTGTTGTCCCCGGCGGTAACAATGGCTTACTGCCATGATCTGAGCCCATTTTGTTGTCCGGAATAAGCTGAAATGTACCTCGTGACCGTCCATTTGTTCTGCCAGGCTTGCCGAGTACTTAGTCCCTTTGAGAGAATTGTATAAACCGGAAAAGTGTTGGACGTGCCCGGTTTTCAGTTCCGTTGGAATTGCTTAATCTCCAGCTACCGACCCACAATGAGGGATGCTGAAATACAGATAGCCTCACTCAAACAAGTAGCCAAGGTTGGGTCGGAGTAAAGTGACTGTTCACAGGTCACACAGTGATAAGAATTACAATCCACCTAAAAAACGAGAGAAAAATACCGCAGTTTGGCATCTGGGAGATTACGAGGTTTAGACTGGTTAACATTAAAAGGAGTGGTAGCATCTGCTAAATTTAGAATGAAGATGAACAGCGCGGCCTATTTGAGAATGATGATAAAACCTGAGTGCGCCCTTCGACAAAACTGGCAGAGATCAAGCAAAGTATAGCAATATCATTAACAGCCCAGCAGATCTTCACAAAAACTGACAAGAAAAACACCAAGGATCCAACGAACAGAGGTCCTTATGATCCAGCCAGCCACTGCTGGATAATCTGATAGTAGTTTATTATGAGGGCGAAAACTCTATCTCTTGAAAACAACAATACGGAATCTCCAGCGTTGAAGGATTAGTCGGGAATAGAGAGACATGTTTTGATGATGATTCCTTCGAGTGCAGATGTGATATCATATGAGTGGATGTGGCTCAGTGCGTACGTGCACTAAATTTGCACTTTCTCAGGTATACGCAACAATACAGACGTGAAGTAAAAATACTAATAGTTATGGGAGACTGAAAATATATTACACAGTAATTACGATAGGTCTCGGCCAGCTCCAAACGACACCGATGCGCACAGAGAGCTAGGAAGGTTGTGGATCCAAACGTTGAGCGCGCGAGCTAGCCGGAAGTGTGTATATGACGTGACTGACGCGCACAGGCAGACAAACATGCAAACGAACAAACGCGATCGCATGCATCAAGCAGACGGCAGGCAAAGACACTTGGGATTCTACGTACAACGTAAGCTAGGATTTTGGGAAGGATTTTACACATCCTACAGCAGGCAGACCGGGGTTATCTCCAGGTCACCACAGTGGTGTACACTGCGTGACAATACGCCACATCTCCCTCAACTTGGTTCATGCCATCACCTACACCGTTAGAAGTATCGGCCAGGGCCTTCAGCAGAACTCCCGCAGAAATGACCTTGTATACAGCTATATTTAAAACACACGCACACACGAGAACAGGCTTATTGACCACATACATTTATTCATATATATGTACCTCCATCTGTAGTAATTCAATCATCTTGATACACCTCCACACAGTGATTAACGGTTACAAGCTTCAAGTGGTCGCTGATCGCCATACAAAGACCTACGCACTTGACGTTTGTTCATTTTGTTAAGATCTGTTGCATCATTTTGAGATTGTTATGCTTTGTTTGATCAGTGTTGGAGGGTGGCCCTATCTTTCGTTATGCTTCTAAAAATAAGCAGTATCAACCATTTTTATTCTTACACCAACTACTATAGCTGTCTCTTTTACTCTTATTCAGTCTGACCCCTGTACATTTATAAATGTCTAAATAAGACATTTTTCTTCCATATTCTTTCTTGAGTAGCCTATATTTTTTTTATCATTTCTCGATGCGTGAACAGTCACTTTGCTTCAACCCGACCAATTACCATTTGTTTGAGTGAACTCAATTCCGTTTTATCGTCCCCCATTACTGAGCGGTGCCCAGTTGTCAGAGTTGTTGTACCGGTACATTCTTTGTTTGATTTGCGAGGATTTTTCACATTCGAGGTGAGATATTTAGTTTTCGTGCGCATTGATTCAATTAGTACCGTATTAAATCCTGGTTTCACGAGCGGCTTCTCATTAACCGTTTCGAAGATTGATTATTTTCTCTGCCGTTGGATATTGAAAAAGGCATTTTTGGATTAACCCATTACGCGTAACTGGTTGTGAAGTTGAATCGTTAGCGAACGATTCAATAATTAACAAATGAAGTTTCAGAGAGCGGATGTGGCACAAATGTGTGGGGAACCAGCCCCATACAAGGATATAAACGCATGTAGTCAGATCGGAATTCGGTCACTGAATAGCTCAGTCTAGGCACTCTCGATCAAGGTGCAATTGGAGCACCAAGGCGAATAGACGCTGCACCGGATGTGTATCATTACGTCGAACCAAATCAAGTAATTGGTATCCATTGTGTACAAAGACAAGAGACGTAAAGTTTATGAAACTAAAGCAAAGTATGAGAATATGTACAGTATCTTTTGGATTCAACTGAAGTTTTTGTTGCGATTATGTAGGGTGAACGTGAATAGTACTCCTTTCCCCACAGTTTTCCGTGGAGAGTCTTTGTTTGCTGGTCAAATAAACGGTCATCACCGGCTACCAAAAAGTATACCCTCACGGCTTACCACAGAGAATAGGTTATTACGAATGGGCATATATATAATTTGTGAAGAGAATGCACATGCGAATTATAATCCTGTTTTTTCGTTCTGCGTGATTTCGAAGTATAACTTTATATAGCGTCATTGGGTCATTATGTGTTTCTCCGGTACGGTGATTCAAGGCATAGGCGAGCTGAAAACGGCAATTTGGGCGCAAAAAGGATTTTTCAAGTGTTCCGTGAAATATGACAGTGCATATTTCAGGACAAACATAGATCTTCTCGAGTATAGTAGCAACACTGAAATGAGAACTATCGGCCCTGCTCAAAAATTATTCATTTTTGCACTTTTGTTGAAAAAAGCGCTCGGCCTTTTTTCCACAAAGTTGTCGTGTTGGCTTTCGTGGTCGACTTCGCGTTTTGGAAGTGCTGCCATCCGATTTTTCGTGGTGGAATATGTTTTTCCTTTCCACAGAACCTCTCCATTTTACGTGGTTTTGGAGGCATACATGAATATGTAATTTCCGAACCCATTTGCTGTAAGCCTCATTGTTATACTGAACAACATGCTGACCAGTGGGTGCACAGCGACGCACATGAATAAAGTGCCGTGGTTTTTTGAGTATTGAATGAATCAAATGATAACTAGGGTGTGAGTAAACGGTGGAGACGTAGTAAACAGTTTCAGATGAGTTGTATTGAATAGCGGCCTCATAGCAAGGACACAAGTAGGTACGTTACATTCAGCTGACGGCTAAATGTTTCCCTGGCCAAATTCAAAAATTTCATTTGAAGAAACACGAAGTATGAGATAAACATTGGGCTTGATAGTGTTAGCAGCTTTCCAAGCCATTTTAAAATGCTGATTGTCGTTGTCGTCTTTGATTTCCTTCCGAAAGCCATTGTAGAGTTTTCCTTATTTTGCACTTCATTTTGCTAATATTGCGTAACTGCTGCATCAAAACACATTGTAAATTTTTGTTTGACTTGAGTAAAAACAACAACACAAAGTATTTTTGAATAAACTCTGCTACACGCGCTCACTGGTTCTTCATACAACGCGGGTGCACCATGGTTGCTATCCAGTTTAAAACACCCTATTTGTTGGATTAACTGTTAGCTCGGTTACTTCGCATCCTCAGCTACGCTTGGAACAACCGGAATGCATCTCAGCATCATTGGACGCCTCACAAACGTTGTCAATCTTTGGTGAGCCCGGTCCTTGACTTCACTCGTTAATTTTGCATCGAGAACTATTGTAATCTACACATCTGTTCCGCTACACTATTTCAGATACGACAATATTTTACAATAGATAAGTTAGCACGGAACTTCCGCGAGCTAGGAGGGTTGATGAAGTGGAATCTTTATTTCCCAGAGCATGTGGGCGGGTGTGTTGAAAGTGAACTGCGAACGGTGCAGCAATGACGTGGGTTTCGGTGGATCAACTTCACCGCGCCTGGCGCCAACAGAGCTGGACGTGAGCTGCTTTTCCGTATCCTTCTGGACGGATGAGAAAACGGCGTCGCCAGTCGCACATTCTGATCCAGGTGGCTCGTGGAAGTCGATTGTGAAACATTTAAGGTTACTGACCTTGGTAAATGAGTTCTCTTTCACCATGGAAATATTACTGCGTAATATATCCTTTTGAGTGATGTCTTGCCACCAAACACTATTATGGACTTACAGTTTGTGGTTAGCCTAATTGCGTCATGTGATTTGGTGGATCCGTTCGTTAAAGATTCTTCTGTGAACAGCAGTGACAGTGGACAACAATTTTACCGCTTCAACCAGCGAAGCCGTAGGCAGTGGCACACATGGTATCCATCCGAACAAATGTGAGTAGCAATTTTTTCAAGGACAAGTAAGGAATCCGGTCAAATAATCGGGCGGATATGAATGACACGAGAGGTTTCATTCTGTGGCAAACATAGCCTTTTGCCGTTTCGCCTTGAAGGTCGCCCAAAAGGCAAAACGGTCGCCTTGACGCGATTCCTCGATTTTTAAATATTTCTGAAAATTTCAAAATCGGAATTTCAGGCAAAGTACTTTGTTGTAAACCCTTCTAAACCGTACGCTGGTTTGTCCTAGCTATCGTAATTCGTTTGACAAAATTCGGATCCTCGTTCCCGCAATATTAGCGC
>LUCH01007629.1:0-19633 GCA_013368495.1 Paragonimus heterotremus | reverse complement strand
CCTGAATGGCCGTTTCCAACTCGTTTCGGCCTTGAAGCACCATGCTAGCGAAATTCATGTCTGTCCTGGCTCGAACAGTTGAGATTCGCTTGTTGTGATCATCTAAGCATTTCTTTAATGTTATCCTAGAAATTATTGGACCCTGTTTGGCGTTCACGTTGTTGATCCGTTTTTGGGCTATGCACAACTTTGCATTCAGACTTGTATCATTGTATTTGGTGGAAAGCGTATTGTATACCCAATGTGGTCGGAAATTACGAACCCCTTTTTATCTCCCAAACCGCGCAAGATGTAGGACGAAAGTGTGTGTCACCGGGAAACTTCCACTGGAAGCATTTTCAGCACGTGAAATCAACTACGAATGCCAACGTGATGAATTTATCGAAAAAAGGAGAACATTTTTTTCCACAAAAGTCAGAGCGTAAGCCATTTTTAGGTATAGCCGAATTTTCTTATCAAAACGCAACAGTTATACTCGAGACATGTATATATTTGTCCTGAAATATGCGTTTAACACTGGATAAAAAATCTGAAGAACTACTTTGCACCCAACTGGCCGTTTCCAACACGTTTCGGCCTCGAACACCATGACGGCAAATTACAGAAGCTCCGGGGTTTCACACTGCTTGACTTCCTGTACCGGTTCCTCAAGCCAAACCGCCAACCAAACACGGAATTCTGGCCCTGAAAAACCATGACTAAACTAGGCTGAACGCGAGTACAATCAGTCGGCCTTCCTCAAGCAACCCGTACGTCACACAATGAGAGGTAGCCCACTTGTGCGCCGAACGTCACGTCAACGGTGTTACGCCCTGAGAACCACACCTCGGTTTCCCCAAAATTCCAAAACGGCAATGAGGCTGCTCAGGAATAAAAAAATCCAACTACTAGTAAAGCTGTAAGACTAGGAAACCAATAGTTTTGGCTCCAAGCAGGCCAATGAAGGAAGATTGCAAAACACCCTTAAATTGTCTGGTGCATCTTGGTCCCAGTGGCCCGACTAACTTCAATATGGTTCTCGCACGAATAATGCGACAAAAAGCCTATCTACATAACGTCTACAAAACAAATTAATGCAGTCAGAAAATTACAGATACACGCACCAGTGTAGTCAGACAAGTTCCCATGAGGCCACTCTAAAAAGGGACAGGAACATAATAATCCACGTCCGCAACCCGGTCATGCAGGATTCTAAACATGGGGGATCCTCTGGAAAACTAAGCCTGAGTGCTCTGCAGAACGTCGGACTACCCGCAACAATGAAGTGGCGCCGAGCGCACAAACTCGGCAAGTGGAATGTAACTAGCACACAAATGAATCGTCCCGGACCGCTTCTGGTCAAATCTCGAGATAACAAAATTCGAGGTCTGTTGTTAACTAAAGCGGACACAATAGCTCAGCTGATACCAGGCGTGAAAGTCGCAGGGAACACAGCCATGCATCACAAATCTAACTCAAATGTGGCGAAGTCAGCTGCACCAGAGATCAGAAGCGAGCGTCACGGCATAAACCAGGGTCATGAAGCAAGTTACAACTCCAGGGAGAAGGAGGATAATGCAACAATCTAGGAGAGCCAGCCACCGACGAGAAAATTGGTTTACGTTGATCTGGTTCATACCCTCATGTTTAGAAAAACGAACCTATCCCTTGGCGGTTTCTCACAAGGTATTAGACGTGATCATACATTGGATTAGTCGGAGTGTCAGATCGCCGCAGCCGAAATGCATGCTGGCAAGTGTACGCTGTTTGATTAAGAAGAGAGATGAACTGCAAACAGCGATTCGCTCCGTAGATATTCACCTGCCTACTGAAACATGGCTGATGGAAGAAACAGATTTTAAAGATTGGGTGCAAGGTTTCCAGTAGTATTGCAGTGACCGTGGCAACGCCGTTTGGGGCGATTGCCTATCATTGATCAAACGTTCTATAAGACAGTCACCCGTGAACCGTAACCGTCGTTACGTGAGTATTCGAACCGCCGTCAGCCTTCTTCACGTCAACCCCCCAGTGATGGTCTTCGGTTGGTATCAAAGTCCGGCTGCAATACCGGAGGAAAAAGAAGCACTGCTGGAATAATTCCAGCCAGTTTGTCAGGTAGGCTATCGCTTGCTGATTTTGGGAGATTTTAATGCGCCCGGAGTCAACTGGCAATTAAGGTCCATTATTGGTAAAGGTTTCGATCACAAATTGTCCAACCTAATCAACAGTCTCGCACTAACACAACATCCTAGAGAGTCCACGAGGTCCAGATCTGGTCAGAGTCTCAGCACTAGACTTAATCATAGCTTGCCATAGCACTGACATCACTAACGTGTTAACCGCGGAACCACTCGGAAAGAGTGACCACATGAGGATTTGTTTCTCGTTCCAGTCCTCTCTAGTAATAAAATAGGCACGCGAAGTGCAATTTTTTCACCAAATCGGCTAAAAAACTGATACTGAAAGCTGTTAGTGTGACCTGGAACCCCACATTTTCCATAGAAAATGTCAATAATTTGTAGGCAAACCCCGCTGACAACCTCCGGGTTCTTACATATACAAACGCACCTCATAAACAAATCGGAGAAAGGGTTGAGAGGCCATGGGTTCGTCTCAGGGTCAAGACAGCTTTCCAACGCGAACATACGGTTTGGAAGGCATGTATTCATCAAAATGGGTTTAAAAGCTTCACGGCATACAAGAAAGTTCGAAACGAAGCAATCTAATTACCCAGGAATGCTCGCCTAGTCAATGGGTCCAACCTGGCGCGGGATATTAAACGGAGCCCCGAAAGATTTTACGGTCGTGCTCAGTCCAGGTCCCCTCTAAGACGGAAAATTGGGATCACACTTCCCTATGACGGAGAGCTTGTGCCAACTGTCAAGAGCATGACGAATGCGTCTATGGCAGATTTTCAGTGTTTATGGTTCAGATAATGGAGTTCTTTAGGCTTGCTCTAACGCCGTGGACGTGGCCATGGTGGACCAAGGAACTGCGCCCCACAAACTTAGGCGGGTGACATCCCAGATAAACAGCACATGGTCCGCAGGACCGGACAGCGTCCAACGCACTTTCCTGAAGCCTCTAACCAAATTACTGACGTAGCATTCTCCCCAACTGTTCAAGCCAACATTATAAGCGGGGGTAGTTTTGGGGAGCCGGAAACAGACCACCATAATTTTCATAATCACAGACGTTAACCGATCACAGGTCGGAAAGTACCGACCAGTAGACTTGACTATTATCGCCAGTAGAGTGTTCGGATGGGCGTTACGAAAGAGGATGTGTAAATTTCTCCGCGAGCAGAAATTTTTCAAGCTCTTCAACATGACTTTCCAAGAAGTAGGTCTCTTCTTAACAAACTGCTGAGGTTCATAATCATTGTCACAGAAAAGCTGGATAGAGTGGAAGTGGTCGAGGCGTGCCAGTCAGATTTCCAAAAGCCTTCGATCCTGTCAACCACAAACTTTTGGGTTGGAATCTACCCGAAGCAGGGATACCCCTTAGAATCATTAGGTGGATTCAGACGTTTCTAGTTGGAAGGTCCTATAGAGTGACCGCAAGAGGAGTGCCGTCTACTAAAGGTTCTCTGTTAAGTGGGGTACCTTAGGAGTTAATTCCTGCCCCCTGCTCTTTCTGGCATAAATGAACGACTTGACCGACAACCTGGTCAGTCAATGTTACCTGTATGTAAATGATATAAAGCTAGTGGGATGTGCGTCAGAGACGGACGCCCTCCAGGGGACCGTATGAAGATCTCCGAAGAGACTTTAAAGTGGAATTTACAGCTGAATGTTATCAAAAGTTATATCGTCGTTAATGCCACTCAGTCGACCACCAAGTAATTGAGGGATACACCTAGACAGAAAGCCGAACCAACAACCTGACAGCAACAGAGGGACTTGGATATTTAAGTTTTCAGCAGGTTCATTCCACCCGTTCATTGCGCACAGCCGTGGTGAAAGCACGGTGGATGTTGTATCGACTAAAACCCACGATCGCCAACCCATGTCCAATAGTGTTCACTTCCCTGTGCTCGGCCATAGTTCGCCCCTACTTGGAATATTGTGCCCAAGCTTTATCACCGTATCGCAAAAAGGACAGTTCTCCTCGAAGCAGTACGGAAGCTCGACACATGTGTGGTATAGGGTATAAACGGTTTTAACTACCAACAGCGATTATGTTCGTTGACCTTATTCTCGCTAGAACGCCGGTGGGTAAGAGGATACCTTATTGAGGTCTACAAGATTATCTTCCACCCAGGCACAAGGCCTCTGAAATGTAGGTTTGCGATACGACAGTACAGTGAATTAAGAGGTTATAAGTTTACGATCGAGGGAACAAAATCACCACTGGCTGTTCCACTTAAATTTCTCGCTAAACATATAGTCAACTTGTGGAGGAAACTGTCCACGAGGAGTGTCGAACCCTCCAATGTAGATGTTGGAACAATCTTTTTCTATACTCTGTACTAAACCAAGAATGATCTGTTCGCCTCAGGGCAACCTGAATTTGTCATCTCTTTCCCTATATCCCTACCCTTAGACCACCGCCGAACCATTGGAATTGGCGAAAAACTCAATCTGGTCATTCTTCAGATCAGATCAGTCAGGTGTCAGGGCGTTAGCAGGTGTAGGCCTTCATCAAGCCTTGGATGTGAAACTTAAAACTTCAAAGGTGTGCGTTGAAAAGTGCTGCAGATTTAGCAGAAACAACAGGGATCCTCTCCTGTGTCCACTCTTCGTTGATTTATTCATGGTCAGGGTAGAGTCAACACCAGACGAACGTTTGTAAAAGCTACTGCTATACAAACGCTAGGTGGATGACATCCCGGCTACTTTTGAGACTTCTTGATTTGAAGGTATTATTTTGGGAGTTGAATTATGCACATCTCAACCTCAAGCTAACTTGAGACGACGAAGTAAAAAACTGTCTTCCATTCTAAGACATTCTAGTTACCTGAAGACCGGATGGCTCGATAGAAAGATCCATTTACATGAAGCCTACCTGGACAGGACAGCACATACATTTTGAAAGCACAGAGGGTAACCTATCACAAAAATTAAGCACACTTGGATATACGCTGCGGGCCAATGGGTAGTCACTGCAATTTATCAGCAAATATAACAGTGTCGTTACCTCAAGGATACAGGAAACAGCGGTACCAAAGAAGACAGTGTACGTAGAACTCCCATTTCTAGGGGACGGCCGGTCAACAGTGACAGAAAGACGTGTGGCAGCTGCTGTATCCGGATCTTATAACGCCGTAAAACTATATATAATACAGCGAACCAGAGCCCTGTCGGTCTCCATGGCTACGGATGAACAGTCTACATATGTCACATCCCATTGTCTCTACAAACATTTATGTAGTTGCTGTATGAGCTGTGTAGGGCGGACGAACCTACAGCTAGTTTTTCGTATCAAGCAACCTGTTCCCAAGTGGCTAAGGACACGACTAGAAACCCCAGGCTCGTGAATGTAGGCCGACGGACGACATCCAGCGTCAATGTAGTGAACTGGAGCTGCCCCGGTCCACCTGCCGTACGATGTGTAAAATTCTTCCCAAAATCCTAGTTCATATTGTACGTAGGATCGTAAGAATCTTTGTCTGCCGCCTGAATGTTGCATGCTATCGCGTTTGTTTGTCCGCATGATGGTTGAACTGTGGGTGCCAGTGGCGCCATACACACTTACGGTTTGCTCGCGCGCCAGGCGGTCCGTACGTTAACCTTTCTGGCTACTTTCTGTGTCATTTAGCATTGGCCCAGACCTATCGTGGTGGTCGCATAATATACGTTTGCATTCCCGCACTTATTCCTATTCTTACTTCGTGTCTAGTATTTGTTGCGTATACCTTGTAAAGCGTCCATTTAGTGCACGTACGCAGCAGACCATTAATAGCAAAACACTTAATTCAAACACGACACAGAGTCAAGGTTTGTGGCGCATTCTCCACGGTTTTTGGAAGCCAACGGGAACAAACTCTCCGGTCTGCCGAGGCTTTGGCAATGAGATGTCAAAATCCTCTCTATGTTCAAAAACAATTTGTGCGGACGATGAAGCCGCCCCGGTGGTCAGCATCCCCATATTTTTCTCTCCACTCCCGTGTTTGTCTGTCTAACCCCTTAAGGCATGACGTTCGCTCCACGGAACCTTATCTGTGTGCTTAAACTTATTTAAATGTCCATGTGAGATCAGAATGTACGAAATGTTACCCCGGAGAACATCACATGATTTGTGTCTTCTCATTGTCTTACTCAGGAATCAACATGGTAATGTAGAGCATTCCAAGCCTCGTAGACGCGCAATGCGAGAAAGTTACGCATGCATTCTAGCTTGCTTTGCCAGTTTTCTAGTTCTAGGGATGACCGCTTAGTGTCATGCCATTTACCACACAAATACATGTCATAGACTGTGATTTTTTCACTTATTGTGCATTAAATTGATTTCATCATATATTCAACCTCGTTATCTTGGTACCTGGCCTAAACAGTTACCAAAATGCGTGTTACTGACGGTTATCTGTTTGATTTAGTTGGCCGATAATTGATACGACCTCAAGGCAGGTTGTTTTCAAAATTCGGTGTGGCTGGTGTTAGTTTGGTCACGTGCGCATGTCAGTAACTGTCTGTTAATATGTGGATGCAGAGGTGAGATATACGTATATAGTAGTGCCGAAATTATTTATCATATCGGTAACAGATGGCATTGTTTTATTTTCAGGACATGGATTGTATTGTAGCTTTCAAGGTGGCATTTTGAGAATCATGAATTTCACGCTTTCCTACGGTTCCTAAATTGCCTGCCGAGGTACACGGACTGTGTCAGTGTTGCCCATTTCGTGGGTCCGTGAACACTGTATTGTTTGCACGCTGGCTCAAGAAAGCACGAATGGACCTAACGTGGAGCGCTTCATCTCCTGGTATCATTGAACAAAGTGAATTCCTGCATTGATTTACGCATACTTATCTTGCATATATCACATGATGAACAAGATGATGGTGAATAGGGGAAAAATGGTCTAAGTCATCGGAAACGCTAGTCAAACAGTCATCTACTTAAAACGCCCTTTGCAGCAACTGTGCCGCAAGTTGGCCCTGGGCATCATGATTGTCTTTTAGCATCTGCTCCAATGTGAGTCATATGCGATTTGGTGAAGAAGTGGCCCCAAAGAGAGTCACCCCTATTCTGTACGCCGTGGGACCTTAAAGTAAGTCATCTTTAGACCACCGTAGGAAGTTTGTTTTATCCTGATCATCAGGTGAGGCGTCACTACGATATCACATGCAAATACACACGAAACGGAAGAAGCACGCCACATAGGTCGTTTACCGCGTTTGGGCTGATAAGTGGTGAAAGTTCGAGAGGAACTCTGGTATTTGACAGCGCAATCAAAACTTTCTTAGCTTTGTTGGTTTCATCATGTTTCATCAAGTCTATTCTCTAAGACTTGAAGAGCTATTAGCACTTCACACGCAATTTTCACCGAGACACTTGCTCCCAGAGTCACAGACAACGGCACATCACTTAAATGTCACTCGTTTGTGGTTGCTGGCTTATAGGTGCGAACCGTGGTGCTTTGGGCAGCGATTATACAGAGCAGGCTTGGGCAACCACAGTGCTTTTATTTGCATTTAAGCTTTCTAAAGCAAATGATGCAACACTGACCCAAACTTCATTAACACCACTTAGTGTCTTCAACGTCATTTCACAGAGCTGTTCCTTGACGTTTAACTCTTCAGGCGGAAGCACGCGCAAACAATGCGGCATTATATCCATTGCATACTTAGGCCCGGGTCGTTGTTGTGCTTTAGTCATTTGATTCTGACAGCCACCATTCCAAATACTGTAGAACAAGCAGATCCCTTTGTGGTTAGCATAGTTTGCTAATTCGGGAATTAAATAGAAGGTCTCAACGCCAGCGAGACGTGGGATGAAAAGCGGCTATTGGATCAGCACGTACGGACCACGGACGACTGACGCTGCACTACTGACTAATGTGTGCGGATACATGTGAACCATGCAAGTGCGTGTACGCATTTGTTGTCCGAGGTCTCAAAATAACTAGTATGGAATTTCATGCAATGGACGGCTTCTCGGGCCAAGCCTCTTTTGCTGCCTCAGAACTAGTGCTACTGCAGTTGGTCTAGACACCATCTACAACTTAGGTGTGAATATGAGGTCGAAATGTGACGAAAACGGAAGCAGCTGACTCACAAAAGTTTGTAATTGTGCATTGGTTTAAAGTTCCACTACACCGATTGAAGCATCTGTCTTGTTGCCCCCAAGTAATTTTGAAGTCACAACGGAGATAATCTCGACGACAGACGAAGTCAGAAATATGTTGAAATAAATGGTCGATTCTTTTAGCTTTTAATTTTCCAGCAATCAATGCACAGGCGACACGAATCAGAGAGAACGCAGAGCTTGCGACCTTGGAGATTAGGTTTGTTATTTTTGGTTCGTTCGATTCACATGGTTCGAACATCGAGTGTGTAACAGCAACGACGTCAGTTAAGCTGCGCGCCTAACAACTTGTGCCTTTTTCCCTCTCCTCTCCATGTTTCGCGGTGGCGACGTAGCTGGGCCAAGCGCAGAAAGCAACAACGGAAGAGAACGATGATTAATTGCATGAGTCCCGTTCGGTCGACTCGTAGACATCTGTTCTACCATCACGCTGTCGTGCTTCCGTTTTTCCATGAATTGTTGAATAAACGCTATCTACGAATTCGTGTGCTCAATTGAGCAGTTGTGAGTACGGCTTCCAGCCCACCAATTTTGTGACTAACTTTCGCACTATCCATTTCACCACGGGGACGTTCCGTCACTTGCACAAGGACTTAGTATTGCTAACGTTAGTCTTCCAAGTGCGGAGTATTACAAGTGTACGTGAGAATTTAAGAGGGGTGAAAAATGATAATTTTGAAGTGCAGAATACTTAACGAAACGCTACACTATCTCGAGTTTACTTGACAAAGCTCTAACATGGGGCATCCTGCCCTCAATTTTGCCCATGATTGTCTTCTGTTTATTTGCGTTTGTTTCTCGCGACATATTGGACGCTGATGACGTTGAGAACCCCGGTTTACACCTCAAGCGTTCTTGTCCCAACTTTCTTTTGATCGGAGTTTCGGTTTCGGGCATGGGAAACAGTTTTACTCCCTCAACCGTTGCAGGGCGACTGCCAACGGTTAGTGTACTGAATTCTGGGAATTAGTCAAGAATTTACCGATTTACCCTTGGCACGCTGCAGCCTGTGGACATTCCTGTGAATCCGGAGTTACGGTCATATATGTAGGTACTCACTACTTATATCTCTTGCTCACCGGTTTCAAGCTGAATCGGGGAAATCTGAATGCCTGGGTTAGAATGACTGTTTGAGGGGCAAGAAAACATATCAAGGAGCCCTTTCATCTACAAACGAGGTCGAGTCAGCGAGGGGTGTCTCCCACACATGCCAAAAAGTTGTAGTTGCAACCTCAAGTCACTCAGACTGCATCGGCGTGGGTGGTCTTCCGACACTATCTCCTAGCGTGCGACACCGATTAATGTTGGATTCATCGAGTTGTCACAGAGTGATGGAGTGCATTTCCCTCTTCTCAACCATTTGCGTTATAGCCCTTACGTCACTCAGCTTGAGAGTGCGCCCCTCAGTCAGTGACCTAATATAAATGCGTACAATATCGTGTGGATGATCAAAATAACGCTGAGGGATGTTGACGGTCTCGTTGTATTCCATCTACGGTTCTGGTACTACACATTCCTTTTTCGTGTCCGCTGCATCCCCATGGCTGTGCTGGCTGAGATACTATAGCTTATTGGCAAGGCCACGATAAGCGCCCGATATAAGACTTCGGATGAATCCTCAGCAGTCCATACGGTTGCAGCTGAGCTTCTTCAACTCATTCTTTGGAAGCCCCACACGAATATCGAAGAAGTTTCTGAGTTAACTTATTGATCCCGATTGCTTTTTATGCTCAGCCAGAATCCGTCAGTTCAGTGTTGGGAGCTCGATCTGGTAGCAAATTCACAGGCGACTGGACTTACAGTCGCCTGCTACAACGCCGCCCGATGACACAGCACTGGGGCTCAGCGGGACTACTTGAAGACAGCAACAGTTAGCACAGAAGTGGTCTTCCTGCTGAATGGCCGGATATCACACTGTCCGCTTGATCGTTCAGCTTCTTTACATCTTTCTCCCAATCAGTATTGCAGTTTCTGTCACCTTTCGAAGAGTTGCAATACGAATTCGAGCTAATTTCTGCTCGCGTCCGTCAGCAGATGTGTTCACGGAACCGCGTTCACCCGAAACCCCGTATTGCAGTTGTTCTGCTTACATATCTCGTTTAGACACCCGATTAACTCTAAAACTGTCAGGTTTCAGGGCAATACACAGCCTGTCGGAGCAGCTGTGAACCTCGTGACTAGGACAGAACAAAACAGAGTATTAAAGATCTACTCGGAAGAAACTGTTGTGTGCACAAATAAGCACTGGTTAGATAACAATACCGCTTACATCCGAGGGGACTCTGAGCAAGGGACTTAACAGTCACCATATGTCAGTCAATAACGCTGTGGCGCAAACAATTCAAATAAGCGGTATGAAATAGACGAAAATTGAGCTCCAGTGTGAGCTCCTGGTATCAATTCAGAGTATGTTACGTGTGACAGTGTGAGAAATGTACGACCCATATTTAATGCCTTGAACAGATGGGTATATGTGAAGGACCTAAAGGACGACAGTTCGACCGATGGGTTATAGGTATGAAGGAAGTTGAGATCAATGTTGTACATGCCATCGGTCTTAGATGGGTATCGGGGTGGTATTGCCGCAGAGCCAGGCGTGAAGGGTCGATGGTCCGAGCTTTTCATCAGGCTTTTTGCCTTTGCACACTCACTTTTACTCGTAGTAATCGGAACATAAATGACAGTGAATCTGGCTAAGTTAATCAACTATGTTGGGGATTTGATTGGCACTTGCACCCTTTCTGTTGCGACCCCCAGTATACGGTTAACAATTTACTTGAACGAGTAGGGCAGGTACGATACTTAGCACATTTGGACGTACGACCCACGGAACGTGCCCGTTCGCATATCCGCTTTGCCATTAGTTCGTATTAGTTGCTACGAGCCAGCACGTCGACTAGGCGTATCGATAATAAACCGCCTGTTCACTCATAAAATTATTTTGGATCCACCGTCTCGGTCCATCTGATCCTATAGCACCGCCTTTTCTCGTCGCTGCAGGACAGGGAGTGCAAGAGCCGTGTGTTTGTTGAGAGAGGCTTGTTCCGTCCTCGTGTGCGATAATGAATGTCGAGTATTCTCCAGGGCATCTCCCACGCAGAACACTTGTGCAGGACTTGCAATACTACCAATTTTGCAGTGGCGTTCGAACACATTTTATACAGGCGCACTCACAAGTGTTGCCGCGTTGGCATTGTAAACAGATGTACTATACGCGACTTTAAGCAGATAACCCATGTAGCCAAAAGAACAACTGAAGTGGCCAACGGAACGTACTAGTCATCTGTGAGGCCAGTTAATTAGAAATGGTGCAAGCTAAGGCATATCTAACAGCGCACGCCGTTATGAGCCGTCAGCTGCGGCCGTTAGCAAAAGCATCCGAAACCACCACATAAACTCGGGATTTGCAAACGGCCATCATTGCTGGATTTGGAATAACTCGTTGTAATAGTAATGCAGAAAATATGCAACAGTTAAGTTTTTGCAGCAATCCGATATATTAGCCCACGCAATAACCAGAATAGGTGAAACGTCGACCAGAAATGAATGTCGACCGCTGGTTAGGAAAACTGATGCCCCGAGCACCACTGGGGCGATAAAAATGATTCATAATGACAGCACGGAAATTTGGGGCAAATCCCAAAGTGACCGATTATGATAGCACTATAATGCGATTATACACTTAAGCGTGCCGCCGGGAGCTGTTTTAGATGCCCAGTGCAAGGTCGAAGCCCATGGATTATTGCAGGATTGAATACTGCCGAGCAGTAGAAGGTCCTCGATTTTAGGTTTATCTTGTGGTAACCGGAGACAGCATGCGATGGTAGGTGGTCCTTTGGTGATAACGCGGTGGAAGGGGCTGTTGTTTACTGAAGAGAGTGCGCCTGGGAGATTGATGGGACACGGAAGTCTCCGAGGTCGGGTTGCGATCGTGTTATCCAGCAAGGCCCGTTGAAGATTAAGTGGGCGTTATTCAGCTGGACTTCCTGGAAACTTTTCACAGAGTAGGATACAGCTGAATAATTTCAAGGCGGCAGTGATGTGGGATTGGATGGAATACTTAGCGCTTATTAGGGGCGCCTCTTGGTGGGCGCACCTTATCTGTTCGTTTTAATCCTGCTTCATGCTGCATAGCTAAACGATTGAGTGGTCAGAAAACGTTATCTATATGGAACAAAATACTCGTTCGTCATATTTCTACTACATTAATAAGTGCTAGACGGTTGGAAGGGGCGTTACGACTACGTCAGTTCGTGCAACGAGTGGAGAAACTACTCATTGAAAAACGTTCAGGATACACACAATATCTCGACATTGTGCCCGTGCGTTTGTGGTCATACGTGATAATCCATGGAACGTCCCAAACAAAAAACTGGCCAATAAACAACAAGAATACCAGGGGCTCGGAGCTTATTCCGCGAACTGTTCGGATACACCGTGACTGACAGGACTTTATATGATGGTGTACCAACGAAATATGTTGTTCGGCAACGCCTATCCAATATGACTGTTACATAGCCACCGGTAATTATTGCCTTTATCCATTAGAGCTTTGAACAAGACGAGAACATACTACCTGCTGTCAGGAAGCATATACTTTGGAATTTTGCACATCTGCGTCCGATGAAGTGACAGAAAACCTCGTTGGAAACCTAGCGTCTTCCAACCAACAAAACCTTTTATGCATGAATAAGAAAGTCAGTCGCATCGTGTTAGCCTTGAATACGGCTTTCGTCATCCACAGACAGACTTGACATTTACGGCAGCATGCCCAAATCTTTGTCGTCCATCGCTTGCACCCAGAACCTTTCAGTATGGTGGACAAACTAGGCACACTTTTCCCCCCTAACTTCCTTCATAGCTGAATGGACTACTTGTTGCAGTATAAGCATGCACCATTCCTGCTGGCTCAGTACTTAATCGGGGTCACCATCTATCCACGCATCATAATGGACCCGCAATTGAAGCCTCACCTTGGTCTTCATCATACTCCAGATGTTCTCAATGGAACTGAGCATAAGTGAATACGGTGATAATAGCTATAGCCCTTCTCCATTTTAAGCATCTTTCGAGAAGATGCATTCCAAATCAGTATGGCAAGGGGCATTATCACAAATCACCACTATTGTTGACATAGCTGCGCTGATCTTCAGCTTATCCATCAGAGCACAAAACGGTTGTCTACAGTCAACACTGTTGTAGGCACCTCTTCGCACCGTGCAGGTTGTAATAGGATTTTCAGTCCGTACTCTGATGAAATGTAGGTTTCGACCTCAGCTATTTGTGACAAAAATGCATGTATTGCTTCCCTTCGAAAAGCTTCCCATCGACCTCATGTAAACCAAGTTGAAGTTCGTCACATCAATCCAGCAGAGCCTTAGAGCTCGCATAGCGTTCTAACAATCGATAAGTAAAATACCGTCATACCGCCTAGTTCTTATTGATGTTCGTGCGTATGGGGATTCGGCACAACTTCTTTAAAGTGATGAATCACCCATACAAATATCGGCTGATAGTGGTTGTTGATAATTCATTCGCAAACTCTGTTCTTGCACGCATTTTTTAAAATGTGAAGGTCACCATCAGGTTTGCGGGGATCCATTCCAGTATCATGTCGACTTCTGGTTCATTCAAAAGTTTGCTTATATATCCTCTCCGTGGCTCCACCTCGTAATTGACACAATCGACATGGAGCCACTTACACGCGGGTTTGCAACTGCCTCCATTTAGGCGAGCTACCACGCACCAACCATCGCCTCTTGCGAAAGCTTCAATAATGTGTCTGCGTCTGTCGGGGGTGATGGAGCAGTATTTGCATCTGTCACCTTGGTTGGTTCTGGAATACTAAAACACATTTAGGAAGCCACTTGGCTGCACCAGCTTTGTAGGTCACAGAACGATTGATGGCATTCATTGGTTCGTACTCTCCGCCCCATCTGGACTGGCCACTATGCCTCGTATGGACCACATGGCGGCATTCACAACCCAAGTATTCCCCCGGACATTGCCGTATCACAGCATCCAATGCGTGCAGTCGCAATTAAAAAGGCCGGAAGTCATGAGTCTGCTAGATCAATCATAAGCCACTTGCACAACTTGAAAATACACTGGAGAAATTCCACTGCCATAAAACGAAAGGCTTTTACACAGAAGATGCATTCTTGTGCCTAAAAGAGAAACCATTGGGGAAAAGGTTTAACATCGTCAGCAAGATTGTGGAAGGCATATTACCGTAAAGAACCTGCAGATTTCTTTGAGTGCAGATATGTTTTGAAGCTCCCCACCATGGCTTTCTAAAGGGTATGTATTGTCTTACCCACATGTTAGCGTTTTCCTGCACTACCACAGGGAGCCGGATAGAGAGAAAGCGATCAGTATGTGTTAACTAGATTTCTAAAAAGCCTTTGATGATTTCAATCGCAGGCTGTTAAATTAGAAGCTGCGAAGAACTGGGGTGTTCCCGGCAGTCCGAAGGAGGATCCAGACGTGTCTAGCTGGGAGGTCGCATAGCATTAAAGTGCCGAGAGTATTACTGACGAAGGTTATTCGTTAAGTTGTATGCTACAAGGTTCAATCCTAACACCTCCGTTCTTCCTGGTTTATATAAATATGTTGCTAAACAGCCTAGTCAATCAATGATACTTTAATACGGATGATGTGAAGCTGCTCAATATCAAAAGCTCTACGGAAGAACATCTTAAAGCGTCCGCGGGTGAACAGTGAGCAGTAATTTACCGCTGAGCCTCTTAAAAAGCCACATTGCATTCTGCGCTCTCCAGGAAGCACATGAACGGAATTATGTTGTTGATAAAACAGCAAACGAGGGATTTTGGTATTCAGGTCGCCACTACGTTTACACCGTTTGATCGGCGTGCTGCGGCTGTGACAAAGGCAAAGCCAGCGTTATATCGACTGAAAGCCGCGGTCGCCAACCCATGTCCTCAGAGGTTCATCTCATTATACTCAACCGTAGTTCATTCCTACCAGGATTACTGCACCCAAGCCTGATCAACCAACCTTAAGAAGTAAACTACAGTAAAAACTTGACATGCGCAAGGCACGGGGTCTACACTACGAAGACCGACTAAGGTCGGTGAACTCTTTTTCTCTGTAACGACGGAGGGCAAGAGGGGACTTTATCGAAATGTATGAAATTATCTACCACGTTAGCACAAGTCCCCTAGTCTGTTGGATTGTGAAGTAACAAAGCCAAGGTTCAAGTAGTCATGGATTCAAAAGCGAGAAAATGGGATCTAGACGTGCAAGATTTGGGTTCGAAGGTAAGTGTTACTTTATTTTTTGGAACGCATTTTTCTTCCGTACCCCCGAAAAATAAAATTGAAATGCCTAGTAACACACTGGGTGACCTTGAAGTGCAACTCGCTGTCCTAGGCCAAAGTGGAAAAATGCACATTGGTGCAGATGCGAATGCGCGAACAGTTCCCGAAATGAAAAAGGACACACAATCGAAACAGGAAAAAATACGATTCCACGTACAGGGGTGTATTTTCCTCTTGTGCCAATATATATTCATGTACATATATATATATAAACAGGAAACAAAGTTTTGTACGTGGAATTACAAAATTTCATGTACATATACATATATAGGAGTATGTATAACATATATGTGTTAGCATTACATATATGTAAATATATATTGTATACATAGTAATATAATCTATTATTTACATGTTTTACATATAATGATACATATCATATGTATGTAGTATACCTAGAACATTCCTGTACATATATGTGTATATTCATGTACTCTCAATATATGTATATATGTATGACCTATGCACATGTTCGGCGCCATCCGGAGAGAATTAGACTGTCACAATGACCGAAGCCAAAGGATGCTATTGTCTAGCCCTCACCGCGGGTGACTTGCGTTGGGCCACCTGCGGTTAGACCCCACATACCACTTATTCGATATGAACCCGAGGGATAAAGGCCGGTAGGTTTGTGAGTGAAGCTTCTGTGTCTAGCTGGCCTGTACTGGTTAGCCAATTAATTGACAGGCACGAAAAGGAACCCCTTTTCTCTCGGAAAATAAACGGACAGAGAGGCTGAAATGACAAGACATTGACTGAGAAGAAAGATACATAAAATGTGATACGAGAAGCACTTCCGTACGTGGGTGCATGTTAGCGCATTCCAGAGAGAATAAGCAGGGAAAACAAAATTCAGGTTGGATTACGAAAACAACAGGCAAACAGTTCATCACGCAACACACCAACATAGTGGAAGAAAAGAACGGGCTAAGGCCCACAGGCACCCACGTTTCTGGGAAGACGGGCGGGTTAACTGCCAAACGACCATGATGTGGAGAATCTAATCATTAACAGGAGTAGAGTGGATTTACTGATATGACTTAAAGTAGCCTAACGTCCTGGTTGTTTCTTCGCTGACGGTGTACTAAAGCTACGTCGATGACCTACTAATCCAAAGCCAGTACATTCGCGCCCGCATACATTGCAACGCCATTTAGTCATGTCACCACGACCTACGGCACCGGTGGTTCCTCCGCGTATTATGTGCTTTCGTTCTTGGCCACGTAATAACTGCTGGTTTAACTCGCAGACGCTCGTCCTAATTATTTTTCTCCAGGCAGCCCGTTTCAACTCCAAGCCTTTCCAAAATCCAAAATCAATTTTACAATGCGAACGACACCTGCACAACATCTCGCTATCTGAGCTTTTGACAGCCAAGACTTCGTTCACCTGATTTCAGTTGTCCGGACAGCAACCAATCCGGGATACGGTTATCACCAATCCCACAAAGCTAGTTTAGCATCAGCATGGCTTCCATTTCATATATACTCATATACATGTAATTGTACGTCTATACATATGCATATAAACTCATATATATGTACACACAGGTGTATATTTAAGTACATATATATATGTACATAGATATACTTTCACACATGTGTGTATGCATATATACATAGGTGGACGCAAATGAACCCACAGCTGGACGTCTGGTACGCTCACAGAGGAACCACTGAAAGAAGACTTAATGTACACTGCACGGCTATTGACAACGGTTACTGCAACACTGTTTGAAAATAAGTTAGTGCAGCTCTTGCTGTTTTTTTTTGTGGGCAGCCCTGAATAGGGCCGTGGGTTCATATGGCACCGAAGAGCCCCGTTTCTTTTTCCTTCTTGTTACTAGGACGATTCTTTTTCCTTCTGGTTGGTCACGCCACATAACCACACGTTGTCGCAGTCCATGCAGATGTAAACCGTTTCAGATAGCCTGCAGTTAGCATACGAATGATGAAACACTGCCAAAACAAGAAGGAGAAACGGACAAATGCATAAAAACGACAGGTCCATCACGTTCTGAAGGAGGAATTTTGGCTTCAGTGGAGGCCGGTAACAACCACCAAATTCCCTCAATCGAACTAGAAGAGGGTCCGCCAATCAAGCGAAACACAACAACAACATGGCAACAGGAAATCATCCATTTGGATGAGGAACAATGACCACATTTATTGTTCCCCATAATGTCTACGTGAAAAATACGTTCCTCGTTATAGTGCGCTTCATACATGCCCCTTGCTCAAGCCACATTCACTATATCTGTACCGTTGTTAGCTTTAGGAAATACATCCCTGGCATATTGAAAGAGAGGTTTCAGGAACACTGAAGGATATTCAAGGCCTAACAGCGGTTCAAGCACTCATACACTCTGTGCTTAACTTGTACTGGCGTTCATCAAACGCAATATTATAACGTTTGCCGATGTGCTGGGTGAACGTATACAAACGGGCTCGTTCCCAGACAGCGTTTCTAATGTATATAGTTTCCTCTTCCGCATGATTTTTGACGTGGTCACAAAACAACGTAGTAGCCTTAGGTTTACGCGAGGCCCAGCCGCCTTTACAAGAGAGCCAACTGTTGACGAGATACTAGTGAGCCTCACTGCCAACAGGCTTCACAACCTGTAGCAAACTACTAAACTGTTCTATGCGTTCCGATAAAATCATGTTGCGGGGCAACTTGTATATACCGTTCGTTTAACAGACACCTTGGCCAACCCACTGACGTTACCGCCAAGGTACATCATTCAGTAGATGAAAACGACAAAATACAAGATGACGTTGCGAAAAAATGTTACTTATTGCCCATAACTGTGTTGCTGAACAGTCAACATTGAAGGTTCAAACAGCAGATACGCGAGGCCACATTTCAAGAATGCGTTCGAAGACTATCCTATAAGTGACAGTAGATTTGCCGGACATCAGTGCGTAAAAATCTTAACACCGAGTCCGGTTACGCCTACCGACATATCACGCCATAGTATGAAGTCGCCATAACGTAAAGGATGAACAGCAATTCCTGGCATAACATCCTCATACTTAGGACGCAGTTAGAAGGCAATTTTAGGTTTAAAATTGACGAGCTTGAGCATTATTCCTCGAGGCAGAAAGCTGTGATTGCTTTCCGCCGTTGATAACTCCCGCAACTTAATAGGTTCTATTCGATTACCTAGTTTGTTGTGCTTAGTGCCTAAGTCGTGTCAACAAGCTATGATCTCGTAGTTGTTGATCAAATACAGTCTTACTTAGTAAGTATTCTTGAAATGATTCATCATCTCACAGACAGGCAGTTCATCACCGCCAGCCAAAGGTATATCCCTAGTATATGTTTCAGGTTCACCAACCTGAAAGTCGTGTGAGTTGACCAGGTTTGCCATTTCGATTTGATGTTCATCAGTACGATAGTGGACAACCCGGGATTCCCCACATTCGTAGTTTGCGAAACTGCAAATTGTTATCATACAAATTTTGCAAAGGAACATAAACGTTTGGAGAGTATTGTTCGGTGAGCGCAATGTATGCATTCACTAACCACAATCCCATACTGGCAGCCGGGAGGCGGCTCTAATCCTCTGTGTTCCTTAGCATTTGCAGCCGCCTGCGGAGTGTCAATGAAAAGGCTTGTGCAGGTTTCTCGTTGAAATTTGCATAAGTCCTCCAGGTATTCTTCAACCTTCGGGTATTCATCTTGATTATCCTCCCAGAGGCGCATTCGCCGTTCACTGCCGTGCTGATTCAACGTATGGGAGTAATTTACCTGTAAGAGGTCAATTAAACGAGTTAACCGTTTTTTCGACGTATGACTTGGAAATATCATTTTCACCATTACAACAAAACTTCAAATCGCTGCGTGTAATCGGCAGAACGTGAATATCTCCGTTATCTTTTAGTTAAAAAATAATTCATAACCATTAAAGTTGTTGAAAATCTGTGATATGTTGCAGAATCTGAAATCTTGAAAATTTGTTCCCTAGAGATTTCTTTGTTTCAATCTTCCGAAGACGTAAACAAGAAATGTGCGGTTGTTTAATGACATAGGGATTAATAGAAAAATAACGCAGAGTCGCA
>LUCH01007628.1:17657-27867 GCA_013368495.1 Paragonimus heterotremus | reverse complement strand
TCCGGGTCACTTGGGCCTCCAACCTCGGTCCCGTGAACAAATCGCTGAAAACAACCGTTTTCGTGTACAGTATGCCAGAGAAAGACTCGCTTCTGCACATCGTCACGGGCAGTCGGACGCGCATTGGGTATCGCCTAGTAACAATCATGAGTTGAAATACCACACTCTATGAACATCTGCGTTGCATCTATACTAATAGGCATATTAGGTGTGGTAACGATGTGATATAGAAGAACTGACTTTTCTCTACTCCAACCGTTACTGTTTCCATACAAAAAGAAGCTCTTGATTTTTAACTGACGAATAGATTAAAATGACCTACAGATTCCCTTGACAAGTTAAAACCTACTTGATTTTGGTGGTTTTCAATCCGTCAAATCTTTTGAGCAGATCATACAAATACATAGTGTGATGAATTTCCCATTAAAATTTCGCAATTTTTTCCTGCGCTTACACAGTTAGCAAAACAGTCGACGTCACACCTGGTATTATATAATAATGCTGTTGGTATTGGTTTTGACAGATGTGTTGGAAGGAACGGTGAGTGCATAGTTAGTTGGGCTATATAAAATGTCTTCCGGCACTCCCATGTGGTGGGATTTTATAGAAAATCGATCTCCTGGACCGAGTAATTAAACTGTAGGAAGTGTTTTACATCATAAACAATAAATTGTTTTAGCTAGTTGCCAAGTTCTTCAAAGAATACCGAATGATTGTCATTTGCTGTGAGTTCTGTCATCTTTGTCAATCTTCCAGTCATGGTTTACTTCAACCTGAGTATATCAGCACTACGAACACAAGGTTTGTGCTAGTGTTCACTTCCACTGTTCTTGTGCAAACGAGATTATTTCGGTATTGCAGGCATACTGTAGTCTAAAACAATCCTCATGTTGCCATAAACAAACACTTACTAATACGATGATACCATATTGATTGTTTATAGCTAATAATGTAAACCTATGCAGGCACATTGTAGGACATTTTTGAAGGTCAAAATTCCTCTCGATTGACCCTGCCGCACTATACCCCGTAAACCCATCTAACTATAAGCCTGTTATTGTTATTCACACAACCCGCGTCTAAAAGTACTGATTTCTCTATCCAGCCTCCCTCACACATTGAACCTCACACACCTGTCTGCACACCCATTGTTGTCTGTCCGTCTCACCCTCCCCACCCCCTGTGAATACGGTATTTTTATGGGCCGCTGTGAAACTGCCACCGACTAATCGGTCGGTCCGAGGGCCGGCTGTTTAGACACACATCAGACCGATCCGATCGAATTTCGTCGGTTCGTCATTGCCTGTCGGTCGCCTGTGTCTCTACTTTTCGTGCCTTTTTGACTCTTGACAACATACTACGGCCAATCCTTGTATCTTATCCCACGAACGCGAACGAACTGAGGTCTGTTTCTTGTAACTGATTGCATTGTTTATGTCAATAGTCCCACGGCTTCCTTGACTTGGTTTTGATATTTGGCGTCGTTGGTTATACGTGCGTCACTCAACGTTCGTCGGAAGAACATGCACACATTTTGCTTCCACCAATTCACTATTAATTTACACGACGATAAAATCAACGTGATGTCGGAAAAATGTTAATATTTGATAGCAGTATCCGTCTTCTGCTCAGGAGAGATCATAAAAATGGGCGCTAACAGAATAACGCTTCGTTTACTTGTTGCAAAAGCATTAGTATGTATGCTGCCGTGAATATAAACTAAAGTCTGCCCTATAGCATATTGGGTAACGCCCTAAACGAAGCTTTAGCAATCCGGTGAAAAGTTTATTTACGGCATTGCTAGTATCACGTCAAACGTTGTATTCAACATTTACCAAGCGACGAATCAATAGACGTTCAGTTATAAACACATAAATCTAAGATGCAATCTGCATGTGGGCGTTAATTGGTCAATGCAGGCTCCAATAAAGCTTTGATATATGTTGAATACATAAGCCATGCACGTCTCTAAAGACTAACGCACGGTTCTGATGGTATTACTGATCCACAGTCCTCTTTCCGGTAGTAGCATAGGTGATAACCACAACATTCGTGTTCGTTGTAAGATCCTCATTCTATGTATAAATACTAGCTCACTTGTAAATTAGCTACGCCGTTTAACTCAAACTCAGTTAAATTCGTAGATCAACCCTAACCTTAAGAGTACCAATTAAAACTGTGTAAAAACTCAATCTGCCTCAACCTTCTAGAAGGTGTCATAATTTTATAAATTATGGTAACATAAGATGTATGTGAGGCAAACAGGATTTCCTGATAATTCCAGTCGGATCCCTTAACATCAGCACTGATCAAGGGATTCCATGAAGTCTGTAATACATGACACAACTAACTAACAAATGCGTTAGTGTCCACTACCTTCAGTATCTACTATTCTTATGGCAAGATCTGTGGACGTAACTCACCAAATGTGTGCATATTTCATGGGTAACAACAACTGTGAAACTGGTCGAGTACTTTCAGCAAATTTTTCTCACGATAAACGGTATCCACACTACCACACATTATTAAGATTTTTGTTCGTTCACCTGATTGATGATACGCTTCTGTTAGTCTTCGATGTACAGTTTTAACTCAAAAGATTCATTGAGAGTTCACAGATTAAAAATTTGTCTTGCTTATGTTCCTTTGATTTTGCCTTAGATGGTTCAGAAAGAAGTGTTAAATCTGTAGGTTTCAATTCTGGGAAAGTCAGCAGTAATCACATCTTCCAGTTAAAATAATTCCGGAGAAAATGAGCTCAAGAGAAACTAAACCACAATTTACTAAGCTCGCTTTGAACCAATACTTGATTGGCAATGTCAGCTAGAGGTCGAGAGTATTTACATTCAATCTCAATGGTCCTGATGACCAAGTTATCCGAAGATTCGGCTAGATGTCCTAAGTACGTAAATCATTTCAATGTTTGAACTCATCAGAAGATGATACCGTCACGATGGACTCTCACAGTTTTGTAAGAGGTACATATTCGGGTACCTGATACGTGACATCTGCAAGTTAACTAGCAAATCAGATGCTTCAGCATCAGCGAGTTGTCAATGGGATGGTTGTTTTGACAGAATAAAACCATGCATTGGCTGCAGACAGATGCAAGTGCACATTTATCATTTTGACCAAATTAGAAATTAACTACAGTATAGATCTGTATGTTTGATTCGGGTTCTTATTAGAACACGTTCGTTAGATAGAACTAATCGTCAATTGTTTAGATTTCATCAGTGGATTGGTCTTCCTTGTATGCCTTCAGTATTTTTTAAAATCTAGTTTACAACAGTAACAACAAGTTAGCGGTACGTAGAATTAAACTGGTAGATTAATTAGTAATTCAACAGGACACATTGCAAGCAAGAATACCAGCCAAGTAAGTGTAGTAAATGAATGGAATGGACCGGTTTTGCTAGATTTCCCTTTGGTTAAAAACCATGCTTTATGAAATGTACAGTCTCTATTAGCTGGATATAGTGAACGACACAGACTATGGTCCTCTCATGCAAACGGTAAAATGTGAACAAACAATTCCCCAACGGTGTCTTCACCTAACAACCACATTACTCCGGACGACTGACCTATGCCGCATCTGAGTGATCGGTGGTATAACAGATTGAACTGGTTTAATTCATTATCACCGACCACGGCCAATCTAAGCTGGGGGTAAACTTCAGACTGAAGCCTTTGTCTGCTATGTGTTTTACTTCAATGATAACACAGTTTGAGCGATCTTGCCCAAATTAGTGATGTGTGGTCGAGTCACTAATAGACATCTCCGAACTAAGTAAATGTCACGAGCTAAACTGCATAGGGTTCATAAGTAGGATGTCAAAGACGGGCTAAGCCACCAGATTAGGGAATAGTACGATTCCTAAATGTTCACACCGTTGCATTGTTTAACTGACAGTAGCCATACGTCGGTTAGCCCGTCACAATAGTCACGTTCAAAGGAATTCGACGCATATATGCCGACGCAAGCGGCTTCTATTAATTCATTTGAGGTTCCGCCCAAATACCCCGTATTCAGGCAATGGTTGGTCGGAGAGCGTATGAGAGTGTGTTGGATTCAGCCCACTGGCCTACTTCTAATCAGGCGATAGGCGCGTGACCACGCCCAGCACAGATAATGCAGAATGGTTCCCAGTGTTGAAAGTTAGTGTTTCAGTTTATAGGAACGGGAAATGAAACAGTTCTATTTTGGGGCGCGTTAATTCTGCGCTTGTTACGGCCCATATGAATTTAGATGTCCACCAAATAACTAATTTATGATTCGCAGTTTGCTGGTCTTATCATAATTTTTAGAACTGACTTGAAAATCTGGACGAACAAAGAAAAAGTGGAATAAACGATTGGTTTTACAGGTGACATTCTGGTACGCAGGTGCGATGCACTCGGGTTTTTCTAACAACCTCTTCAAGTAGATCACTTCTGTAGACCAGCCAGCTTTGTGGGTAAGCACAAGAGATCGAACATCAACACAGACGAAGCAGCGTAAACCAACCTTTATTGCCCAAGCGGAAAATAGAAGTACCGTAACTCCATGCACCGAAATAACTTAATTCGATTGCACCTATCGCACTGAGACAGGAGTAAATAACAGTATGCAGATACCAGATTAACTCTGAGGTCAGAATTGCCCATACGCTGCGAACACATTTTTTAATCCATAGAACGTCGAAGTTTTGTGTTAAGGGCAGCCCAGAACCACACAGTAATAACGGATGAACCTGTAGTTAAACTCTTAACCGTGATGGCTTGAGTATCTACTAGCAAGTAATATTTTCGCAATAGTCAATGAAAAGATTAGGGCAATTGTTGGGTTTGGTGTGTAGGCTTAATGCAGTGGCACCCGTCTGGACCGTGTCCTGTTCAGCTGTAGTGTTCTCTCTATTCCGATCCGGGTCCAACTGCGTCATGCGTGTCTGTGTATCGACCGCAATGAATCACATCCGGTTGGTGCTTTCTAATTGGCTGGGTGTAGAGATGGTGACTGAGTCCGTCCGATCGGATGTGGAAAGGAGTTTTCGGGCAGGTGAATGTGTGGACGCGCATGTGCAGTTGGGACAGTGAGCGTCAATTAGGGGGCTTGACACGTGACGGGCCTCAAGGGTGGGCGAGACGACGGCCACGGACCTTATTAAGAATAGCAGAGAAAACGGCTTCCAATTTATTTGGTACATCTGGTGGATTTTCCGTAAAGTCGACCGCTATCTGTCTATCGCACAAAGAACTCTAATACGAAACAATACGAAACTGACTGGTCCGCATTACCAAAACGTCGATCCCAATGTGTGCCTGGTGTTGTGGAAATCCTTCGGGCAAGTCTCTGTAGTTGTCTTCATTTCAATTGAATTCAATAGACTGATTATATTTTTATGTTCAGTTACCTTGGTTGAACACCAGATTAGTCTATCCGAGCTGCCAAACAGCGTACAGTTAACAGGTTACGCGAAAACAACTTGCACCAGTTTCATGCTCTCGGTGAGCTCACATATGTACGCTCGCAAAACGATAAATGACATATGAGAAGTAAATGTTCCCAAGTTATTTTACTAGGCTTCTCTGTCGGTTTTATCGGGAGGCTATTTGTCACCGTTGTCCTTGTATTCGTCATTGTTGACTTATCGAAGCAGTGAAATAGTGTACGATAGTAGATGAAAGGTAAAGTCTACGTCGCTCAAATCTTTCCAATCTGAACATTCAGTTTCAATAATCACAAGCGCTTGTGACCGACGGAGAGGAACAATTTGTTGTTGGGTCTCATCAGTCGGGCAAACTGAGGTTGACTACATATATTGAAAACACTTGAAATGCTGATATAGCGATCAAAGTATTCAATGCTTAGCATGGAACTCACATACATGTTACATCATAAAACATCTACAGATTGCGTTTAACTCTATCGAGGCCGAAATTGTGTTGGACAAAATACAATGTCAGACCCTGGGCGCCTACTGAGGTTTCGGATACTTTTGATACTGTCAAAACCGTTCTCAGAAGGTCCCCGAAAATCATAAAGCAAATATCGCAGGAAAGTATTGTTTCAGGTCACTGAGTGCATAGGGTCACAGATTACAACGTGAAGTTTGTCCAATTAATGCGAGCTTCCTGTGGTTTGCATTCAATTCTTGACCACAGTGATTAAGATCGAGCGCCAGTTCGGATTCAAAGGTGCAAGTCTTCGGACATTTCCTTCCTCGTTGCTGTGAATAGTTGTGTATTGGAAAACCGACAACTATGAAGTTTTTAACAAGTTTAACACTTGCTACAGTATTTTCCTTAAGAAGGATCTTCAAGAAGAAAAAGATCTATTTAATAAATAGTGTGAGATGTTGGTTAAAAGTTGTTTGAAAGAAACCAACATTCCTGACTCATACAGGAAACTCACTCCTGGGTTTAAAATGGGCCTGATACTTCCCAATATAGAGTGGTGCCACATTCTGGTCTAATGAGGCTTCAGTGAAGAGTGTAAAATCAAGTAACCAATAAATGAACCTATTGTTTGTTCACAATTTGTTATGTGATCATAATTTGTCACAAGGTCACACGCACATGTCGGTCAGTAACACGTAGGTATTATAATTGTCCATATCGATGCGGGATCTCCGATCGTTCTGTGGTGATCGGACAACTGTCATTTTAAACTCCGAGCTTGGATTAATTGAGAATATACTTCATTTTAGAGAGTTAATTCTTTACATTATTAAGAATAGTTTTGCTGATGAGTAGTACGGGATTTTGGTTTTCATATGGACTGAACCTTACCCACAACTGATCGCAGCTGTCACATTCCCATAGACTTTCCAGTCGGCCTCTTCCGAACAACAGAAGCATTAGATTCGAGTTTCGCTCTCATTAGAGCTCGACACTAGTGCATATCCATACCCCTGCCGGGATTAGACTTCGTTGAGGTTCATAAAGACATGTCTGTTTTAAAGGGTCCCGTGAAGCGAAGTTCTTATTTAATGCTTGGCCCTTACATCGATCTGATTTCGTAGTATTGACACTTCCACGAGGGAAACACTTTCACTTTTTCTGGATAACGTTTTTGGGGAGAAGTATTTTATGAATACTTGTCACCAGAATTTATTCCCCAGAGGTATGGTTCATCCAACTGTGTCTTTATTTACTCGTGATGTTTTCATACTTCTTACCGTAAAAGTAATAGATAACTTTATGTTTAGGATGAGTTGTTTATGTGGAATAGGTGCATGATTATCAACCAGATAACCCAAAACGAAAAAAGGGAAACCACTGGGAACAGGCTACAAAACTGGATCTTTCTATCTGCGATAAAACTGCCCATCAGGCACTTGCGGTATACAGCATTATTTCGCGGACTTCCACAGAGCGATTATATGCCTGCTGGCGGTTGCGTTAAGTAACATATCCCTCCGAACTAGACTGCAGAATTTCGAAGTTCCACTTAAAGTTTCAAAACAGTGTCCTTCTCTTTTGCTAGTAACCACGCTGGAGCATTTTTCTACTGTTCGTCCACGAAATTGAGATTTCCAAGATTCTCTCTTTCATCATCTCATGTGCCAGCTAAAACCTAGCCAAATGACATTTTTCGATGTCTGTGGAAATTGATCAATAAGAAAAGTTCTTTTCCGTTTCTCATTAAGCATCCCCCGTCTGTCTTACTGTCTGTATCGTGCACGTCCAGCCAAAGAAGTCATCAACGGGTTCGTTGTTTCTCTGACTTCACAAGCGCACCATAAAGCGAAGGCAAGCTATGGGTTTGGTGGAGCCCAACAAAGTCAGTTTCAGCGGGCATTTATGTTTTTTATAGAAAAACGTGTACATCAGTGAAAACTACCTATTGGTTAATCTGGTCTAGATTCCCACTCATTTATTTATCCAAGACATCTAAGTGTCCATGTTGATGAGCGCAATACCTGACCTGAGCTGAATTTGTTTGGTGACCGATTTACCGCAGTGTATACTATGCTGAACTAGACAAGTGATCTGGCTGATTTGTATGACCTGTGCTTCACACCTTCAATGTGCAAAGCGCTGCTTCAAGACTGGGGCATTTCCATACCTGTTTTCTTCGTTGCAGGTAATACGCTTGAGATAATGGACAGTTTCACATACTTGGGTAGCACCATCTCGTCAGCCTGTAATATTGCTGTTGAGATACCAACCAGAACAGCAAAGGTACGCGTTACCTTTGCCAAACTGCGTCATATATGGTGTCAAAAAGACGTCCGGTTATCGCAGAAAGGAAGGGTAAAAATACTTTTGTGCTTTCCATTTTGCTTTGTGGTTCGGAAACGTGGCCTGTTCACAAAGAAGATATCAACAGACTTGCTGTGTTTGACCATCGTTGTCTCCGTCAATTGGCCCATATTAAATGGACTGATCGTGTGAGCAATGTGGAAGTTCGCCGGCGCGTATTCCGGAATGCTCGGGATGCGCGATCTATTGGTCAACTAATCACGGTACACAGCTTGCGGTGGCTGGGTCACGTACTCCGTATGTCATCCGATCGTTTCCCGTACCAAACATTATATACTGAGACCACCAACAGTTGGGTAAAATCGTGTGGTGGTCAACTGACAACGTGGTCACGAAATATGAAGACTCTGACTGTTCCACTGAGCAAAGTAGGTATGTCTCGTCTGCCAGGCCGGGGCTCTCGTGACCACTCATGCCGCTGGTTAGAGACGCTATCCAAGACAGCGATATGTTGCAGTCAATGGCGAACATGTATCCACACCATTTCTAGTTCTTCCGCCGAGTCTTCTTTTAATAATTTTCAACCTTCTTAATAACGTTTTCTTCTATGATATTCCACGTCACTGTTGAGGTGTGCGGCAGCTCAAACAGCGATAGCTTTTGATAAGGCTTACGGCTGTTATGATGATGAGGATAACAGCGGGAACTGGAATTTTTGTAATTGTGTTCATTCTGAACTCAAATCTGCCAAACTACTTACTACCAGCCTAATTCCCATGCTTAACAATGCCGTTGATGGATTCCGGCGCGAAGTGCCTGCTAAGTCTTACCGTAATGGTCAAATCTCTATATCATATAGTGGATTCCCTATGAGGTGATGGGATTGGTAAGTGGCTGAGTCCAAACACGAACTTTCCGATTTCCTGGCGTTGCTTCTTAGTCCAGGTGGCACAGAGATTGCAGTATTTGGCATGCACTTTTTATTGTTGGTTCAAGTCCAGTAAAATTCCATAATGCAACGACTGGATTGCTTCTAAGTCAGAAAAACTACCAAACGGTGTATCAAAAATTCTATAGAAGAACGTATACGAGGTACACCATCCTCTATCTGTGGACGATTTCCAACCTCGTCAATTAAAATTTTGTACCACACCTACCAATTCTGAGTGTCCTGCAACATTTTTCAAATAAACATGAAAGGCTTCATTCAGCGGAATGTTTCATTCACTAAATAACTTCTTGGACGTTACGTTTTATCCTCAATCAACAACGGAACGGCACTGAGCTGTTTGCTTTCTCTAATACTGCTACTTACAGAATAAATTAAATCGTCATAAACTATGAAGCAGTGAGGATTTGCAAACTGTTGTCGAAAACACACGCATTCCCAGTAGTAGTAGGATGTTCACAGATGTCGCTTTCTTAGCGGGTGATCGTGAGAGGCCGAAAACTGTCGTGTCGCTAATTTGGACTGACAACAAACCTGAGGAAAATAAGCAAAATGACCAACAATAATCCAAATACCAGTACAGGTAACTGTTCTTCGAAGCAGTGAAAGAATCCGCTTAACTGTTGTCGAAGCCTGACAAAGGTGCAGGAATTGTTTTGATGGACAGATCGACTTACCTGCAGAAAATGACTGATATATTGAGTGATTCGTCTAAATTCAGCAACCATTTACAAGAAAAAGATAGGACAGATGCGATCGAGAAAAGCATCTCTAGAATTGTAAGAAACCTAAAACAACATAGTATGATAGACTCCGCGACATTTGGGTGAATTTGACTAATTGGAACCATAATACCCAGAATGTATGGTTTACCGAAGGTTCACAAGGAGGGATGGCCATTACGCCCGATTCTTGATATGTGTAATTCTCCATAGCATTCGATGGCACAGTGGCTAACGGAATTGCTAGAACCCGTTTCGAAGGATATCGCAGTGCATTCGCTGAAAGATACGTGTTAGTTCGTCGATTCTATCCGGTCACTGAATGTAGAAAACAAAAAAGGTGTTTTCCCTT
>LUCH01007627.1:0-19589 GCA_013368495.1 Paragonimus heterotremus | reverse complement strand
CTGGAATGGAGATGAGATGACCTGCTGAAATAATGGCAGTGGGGAATACTCCCAGCTGGAAGGATGACGACATTTATAACGACAATTGGGTGATTCTTCGGTATGGTGCTTCAACGCTTAAAAGGGTTGGGAGCGACTATTTAGGTGCGGAACGAGGTGTATCAAATTTTCCTTTGAATACTTAAACTAATATTACGGGAAAAATATATATTTCTTCGAGTTTAGTGATCGTGTTGCAATGACAAAATCAGTTATACCTAAAAATTGTCCATATGCCCGCTTTTCTGGAGATACCTGTAGCCAGTTTTCCGATAAATGGGTTATGTAGGCTTTACCACTTCATTTTGCTCTCTTAAGATGCTTCCGTCGGAATTTTTGTTTCGGAATATTTACTACTGTGCCCTAGAAACGCTCAATTCTGCGTGGTTTCATAGATATAATTAAATTTGTAATTGTCAATCATGTTGCGTTTGCATTGCATTGTACACGAAATTTCATAATAATCCCTAGTTAAAGCTGTCGCCAAGATCGTTGGTTAATTATTCACGTTAGTTTTATGTTCAGCTTGGTTCCCCTATAATGGTTCCGGTGGAAAAGAGTCTTCGTTATCAGCTGGTTGTTTCCACTTGCGCTGTAGTGTAAACGTGGGTAACGTCTCACTCTATCAGCAACATCTTGCGTAATGTTTTCTTTATTGCTTATCGACTATTCTTGAGTACAGCTTGCTGAGTGTGTGCGTCAATGCTCATTTACCTGACAGATAGTGACCAAAATTGATAGTCGTTATTTATCCGACGAAAACATTGATTATCACTTCTATCACTTCAGCTACAACCATTCTATCTTCGTATAACGGACGATTGTGATCCCGGTGACAGTTGGTCTATACTTTCGCTGGCTGCAGAATTCACTTACGGCTGTCAGTATGTCATCCACTTTTTGACCAGAAGTGGAATAGATCACTATAACTTATTCCCAACGATCTAAATGTATGTTTCTTTTGACTTCTCCCATGTTCTCCAATCAACATTCATTGTAGCTTAAGTCAACAGGACGGAGCAGCTACTAATGTGCACACATGCTGCATACCTAGGCGTTAATCGCAGCTTAAGTCAACTGCACAGATCAGCTATTGGTGTGAGCGCATACTTCGTACTTAGGACATGAGCATAGTTTAAGTGAACTGGACGGAGCAGCCACTAGTGCGAACGCGACCACATAGTAACTGCAACAGCCCCCTCCTCTCTCCAGCCTTAGCAATGTGGCTGCAACTCCGTATTTTAAACATGAAATACAAACGCGCAGAATAGTATACCTACCTCAGGTAGTGTACTCGTCCGATGCCTAAATGTCGTTAACATCAGGCCACATATACGACCCGTGGTCTGACAGTCATGAAGCTCTGGGAATGGCACACCGGGATCTTAATGGGAGCATAAGGATGGGTGTGTGCGATGATGGGGCTGACGTGTTAATTATAATGCACTCAACATCTGAATGTGATGCTATGGATTCCGTCGGCGTTTTGCTGAAATCGATTCACGTCACGAGGTGTACAGACGACTATCGACTGAAATGTGAACCGTGTAAGCGACATTAGTCCGCTCGAAAATATTCTATATTTGAAAGTACCGGTTTTACGCTAGAGGAACCATTCACAATTTTTGCTGCACTGGGCGTTTAAGAGCAGCGTAACATTCACAACGTTCATATTGTTTTACCTGGGGAACAGACGAAATACAATCAACGAAAGGCAGTTCCAGTCACATCTTCAGCAGACTGTTCGGCGGAAACGAAATCCTGGAGACGTGATTTGCACACTGCCATTGACCTTACCTCAGAAAAAGAAAATGTTCTGCATTATATGGTATACGTCGACATTAGCGCACGGGTTTGTAATTCCAATCCATATGCCTTGCGCTGATATTGGTATCTGCTCCGTCCAGTTGACGTAAGCTATGATCAACGCTTAAGTACATAGTATGCGTTCACATTAGTAGCTGCTCCATTCTGTTGGCTTAGGCTATGATCAACACCTAAGTGTGCAGTACGCTTTCATACTGGTGGCTACTCCGTCCAGCTGACTTAAGCTATGATCACCGTCTAATTATGCCACACTTATTCATCTTAACAGCTGCTCTGTCCAGTTGACTTCAACTATACCAAACTATACTCCATGCTCAGACACTTATAACTGCTCCGTCCATTTATCCACCCTAACGAGTTATGTGAAACCCACAGGTGGCCGAGTGAAGTCATTGGGGACGACATCGTGGGGATGGAATTTCGAATTATGTATTTGCTAATTTTTGACAAATGTGCGCACTACCTTCGCTCTTCTCCAGTACAAAATGTAGCCTTTGGTTATCGTCTGTTACAGGTGTTCTCCCGGATGATTGAAACCATGTATCAGATGAAGTCTTCATCATCATGTCGTTCATCACCTCTGATATCTGCAAGAAGTCTGTGTACACGTATATGAAGGAACCTACTTTCCTCAGTTACATAAGCAGGATGATCTCTCCATGTGACGTTGGTTCGTGCTTTATTCGGCCCGTGTGCAAGCGCAATACTGTCGGCCGACCGACCTGAGTGGACATCCGTTGTGGGTGGTGTGCACGACTTGCTTCTCATAATCACTGGGGAAGTTCGAACAGCGTCTGAAGTAGAGGGAACTGACAAGTATAAGGATCCGGAACGTGCACTTACCAGGTGGTTGAGGTTGATGCTGTTTACCACAGAACGGACACTCGTTTGTCTGCCATTCGGAGTGAAAAATCGGCTAATCGGCATCACTGCAGTAGCTGTCCATCTGTACGGGGCCACCGCAGTGTCCACACGGCAACCCTGTTATAGGCTTCTTCACCCACCTCAGTTACATACCGCTTGCAGCTGAGCCCATGGGAAGTCGCATAAAGGTCAGCCAGTCTTTGCACGTTCCGTTATCTTACTGGCAATAGCAATGATGCTGTTTAAGCTAGTCACCGCTGTGCGGCTGTTGCAGCCGTGTAGTTTATCACGTACATGATGAAGGGCTTCATAGTAACGGTGCAAATTATCTGCAGCAAGCGATCGAAGCTGCGGACCCACCAACCATCGAATTGGTAAGTTGTACTCTGCCAGCCACCGCTTATGGTTGGAGACGTGACCTTTGCAAAGAGAAATGAAAACAAAACAAGGTCTTGCCGTAGGGGTAGAAATGTTTCCGAAACACCGATAGAATGTGTACGCACGGCAGTCACACTGTACGTTAAAAAGTACACCCGCATGTACCCTCTATGCTATCCACGACGTAAGCGTCACCATCTTGTCGCACACGAAGCCGCCATGTTCAAGGCCATTTTTAGAGAACCGCTTACCCTGCACTCAGATATTGTTTCGAAAGAGAGTCGTGGAGTACGTTTCTTCAGATGCTGTTGGACAAGGTGATTCGCGAATGGGATCATTCTGTACGTAATGGTCTTCACGTACCAGCCAACATCCACAACCTCACGACGGTAGCTCCCATAGGTCATTTGTATTTCGTGCTCCCGCAGCAGCCACTTACCGTGAACCCTTATTTTCTAAACGGCGATGGCCAGGACGTCTCTTGGGTGCGTCCTCTTCTTCGACCGTCCGTTTGCGTTCTCCAGCCTATTATTCGTTCGATTGCCAAAGTGGACAACATCGCTTTGCGGATGGATGGCACACTTTAGCTTGATGTGCATCCAGTGACACAACAAATTACTGACAGACTTCCTCTCTTCGGCCGATGATATATAAATCATGTTTGAACCTACGGTAAACAGCATAAGAGTGCAACTTACCCCTCCTCATTGTCTACCGTAGCCGTTCGGCAGAAGACTAAACTACTGCAAAACAGTTTGTCTTTTAACAAATATGACGGACGAACTTTGTCCACTTACATGCTTACGAACGGTATCACATACATGAAAGTAACACAACAGGATGCCGCAGCCGAACACCACATGAGCTGCCCTCATTTGCGCAGCCATCTTACCAATAATAAGTGTTTTCACCGCAATGCAATCGTCCGTCATTTCACGAAAAATCTCCAAGTCTACGTAGTGGGACACTTCTTACTGCGAATGCATCCGTACATTACGAGTCGGTCGTGTCCCATACTGTCTGTCACGAGGAACTTCCGACCTCCAACGTATGAGGAAATATACAATGACATACTTGCGCCTGTATTTTCCGTGAGTGGCATCCACATTCACAACCTGGGGGAAACGTCGGAATAGTTCAATCCGCAATCGCTGGGTGATGCAGGTATGCGTATATGCGTTGCCTTTATTCCTCATAGTACGCACCACGCCTATCACACTAATTACCGGCAGCACTTCATCAAGGTTTTCTGATGTTCCGTGACCAAACTTGCTTAGCAAACTCACTTGACATTGCAGGCTTTAATTTGCGGCGGATGTATTCAACGTCAGCGGTTGTGATGAACTTCTGGAGAACATCCGTAACGTACTGCTTAATGTCAGCGGTTGGTGTATTGTAACGGAACAGATTCATGCATTCGTTCAATACACTGATGGTGAGTGGACGAGTCCTGGGATGGGACTAATTTGGCAGACGACTGAGGGGGTGGTTGTTCTGCGACTAGAAAGAGGTCATAACCAAACATTCATCTCGTTGGAGCACACGAAACCGTGATCTGCGACATGTGTCGCGAGACCTTAGTTGTGAAACTGGCAACAGTATCCCCATTAGACACGTCACGCACCCCTACATACACTCATGCGCCTTTTATAATTCGCAGAACGCTAATAAATATGCACGGTTTTCAGGAACCCATGTCACCGTACCTTATCGCATTTCGAGGCAGTTTTCGTACTGCGGCTCGTCCCACGAACGTAAATAACACAAGATTCGCGACCTTCAAACATCCCCTTGAAAGTCGCAATATAATCAATTTCCTGGATATAAAAAATAAACATCTCAAGACAAAATAATAAACAAATGAAAAAAAATGAAAAACTAAATTTAAAACAACCCCAGCATTCTTGTGTTAACATCGCCACACACAATCAACTACAACAACAGCAGCCATATCGATTTTCGGGAAACAGTTACGATAGGAAAGTTTTTAATTAACAGTGAGTCAAAACAAGGAGATGAGTCCATGACGCAGACTTCGACGACATCAATTTCTGCACCAGGCACCAAACTACTGAAACGATTTTTTCCGGGGAAATAATTTTCCACAGCACGACAGCTCAGGAACTCACGGTCTACAAGTAGCATTCGTGCTGTAGCACTGCTCTTGGGGATGGTAGCAGATGCCAAGAACAGAGTAGGATTGCGAGTCTAACATGGTTAAAATTAAATGCAAACCTAATGGTTTTTAGAACGATCGTTAAAGCAGCAGCCAGGAATTTCTGAAAGAAGGTCGTTCCAGTGACTGACAACCATGTAGAAAAGGATTGCTGTCTAAGGGTTGTCCGATAACGGAACATGGAGTGTATCTTGAATTTTCCCTTCAACCGCTGTTATCCGGTAAAATTTCGACTTGTTTGACAAGTCCTAAGCCAAAGAAAAATCTTTGAGACCCAAGTCACGTGGGACCTGACCAAATTCAAGCGAGTACAAAGTAATAATTTTGAGTCGCAACCCATATACGACAGGTCATGGACCAGCGACCAGCTTGGTAGCCGTCTGCTAAACGTGCCAAGCGAGTGTGCCTACTTCAGGTCTGCGCATATGACTTGAATGGCACATTCCGGCGGCGGTCTTATATGAACCGCGTGGGAGGTTTGAAGTGCCTTTTGGATAGACGCGGGAAGACCCTGTATATCATCTCAGCAGTAACGGAGATCGTTTTTGCGGCGATCCCGTGATCGTACGGAAAACATAGGTTAGACGAGGTCCAGTTGTCCGGAACTTTTGGCAGATCGAGTTTACTGATTTCTACTGTGCTAAGTACACCGTGAAACACGAAGGCATTACCAGAATCTCCGTAGGACGGCATTTGTGTGAAGTAACTATAGTTTATGAAGTGATTCCAGTCGTCTGATGACCGCTCTGTCACGTGAAGATCTATGTACAATGCACCGAAATCACCTGCAATCCAGCTTTTCAGGTCCTCCGCGTAGAGAAGAACACTACTTGAAATGCTGCCCGGAAGGTCGTTTATGTGACTAAGACAAAGGATAACGAAGCATTGACCCTTGAGATACACCCGCATATATCAGGGAGGAAGGTGAAGGGTCTGAACTAATTCTAGCTATAAACGTTCTGTTATCCAAAATGAAGGCAGTCCAAGGAACAACCTTACTCTTGATTTCGTAATAGTCCGGCCTGTGCCTATGCGACACGGTCGGATGTTTTAGCTAGGTTACGGACGATAACGTCTGAAATGAGGCCGCTGTCCTCTTCCCCTGTCGGGCTATCTATAAAGTTCGGTATATTTATTGTGCACGATCGATTAGAAAGGAAGACGTGCTTTTCAGAAAAAGACCATCATTAGAACCCTGTTTCAGCTTGGTTTGTTCGCGGAGTTCTAGTTTGCCATTATTTCAAACGGTATGAGGAAAGGATCACGTCTTCTGAATGGCTTGCAGGTTAATGTTTCGCGAATTATCGCGAACAACCATCAAGAACACGACATATCCTACGCGGAGGAGGTAAGCGAGAGGAGAGGCGGCACAGTTTCCGCGGTGTGAGTAATTCATCTGCCTTGTGATGTGCGTTTAGAAACGCGTCATAACTCGGATCCACAGAATCACAGTGAAAAATGAGTAGGCCCAGATAGTCTCTGAGGTCGTCAAAGATAAACTGGCTAAGCTTTTGAATTGTGGGCTTTATTGTTGGTTGGTTTAACCGGTAGCAAATAAAACCGACAGTTAACAGATGGTGGTCGCCGTGTCCAAGTGGTGACTTGCAGCCCACTCTGCTCACCATTTGACTGTCGTTTGTAATAATTAGGTCGAGAAGAGAAGGGATCTGACCAAGAAGATGTCGCTCCGAGAGACTGGCATGCTATGTCTACGCTCTTTGGTGTTTTATCCTCGACAAGGACGCTGATAATCTACTCTCAAAAACCGATTGGGGTGATACTGATCAGTTTGTTTTAAGTGTCATGAGGTCAATCACAACAAAAACACATGAAGAATGCCGGAGTCCTATGCAGTTTTTACGCTGTCAAGGACAGCTACACCACCCGAATTACTGCACGAGGAGGAAAGACAAACAACCTCGATTAGGTGCTGGTCTTGACCGTGCAATTCTAGCCGTAGCCTCGGAGAATCCAACTCACAGGAAAATGGTGTCTCGATTAATATGGTGTGAGGAGATTCTGGTTGTGAAATTGGCGGAGCCGCCCATTGTCCCCTGGAAGGATTCGGCGCCGTGGACAAAGTACCCAGGTGCATTCAGCTTACTGTCGCTAATGTCCGTTGAAATTCAGGTATCCTTAAAAGTAAACATATGCGTTGCGCCGTGGAACGACAGTCTGATTTCCTGCAGTCTACTAAATAAGCGCAGACATTTTGTACACATGAAACTTAGCCCTAATTTCTTGTTTGACTGAGTGAAAAAAGAGGCAGAAGGGCGCGGGAACGAAGTTGAGAAGGAAAGGCAGTGATTAAAGGCCCAGACGCGAGTGGCAGACCAGCTGAGGTCTCCATTCCTTGCCCGGTAGATGTAATATTCCTTTCGGAGGGTGGCGGGCGGTTCGTTATTGCTTGCGAATGGGTAAACGTGTAATATGCACCCTGCTTCTGGCATGTCGCGGTTGACGCCCTTTCGGCCGCATCCTTCTCTAGAACTTTGGGAAGGGGACTGGCCGTTTGTAAACCCCGAAAATTTGCGCGACTTGTTGCACCAGGATAATATTTAATCGGGGAAGACTTGAATCTGACGAGGGGAAAAACTTAAAAAACATTTTCATGAGGCCTGGCGTAATTTCATTCGGTCTGCGTTAGCCTGTACAAAATACGTTGTTCGGGTTATCTGCAGATGGAGGAGTAACATCAAGGGATTCCCCACATAGGTTGTTTTAGTTAATGCCTCGAAAGTGTGATGATGTAGCGACCTGGAGATTTCACTGAGCTCTCTGCGTTATGATGCGTAAAATAGTTCCAAAACTAATAGCTACACGTTCTACCCAGTATATTAAGAATGTTTATATTATGTATGCTGCCCGATTGTTTGTCCACGGGCGCTAACTCAAATCGCAAACACTTTTGGTTAGTTTGCTTGTTGACAACTGGTCTCTAACCTCGTTGGTCAGCTTGCATGTGGGTGCCGTTTATAGCGATGTACGGGGTCACCTATACATTTCGCTCAATAAACGTTCGGTCTATTTCTCTACTGGCCTTCTGTGTTACACGTCTATTGAATTTGTGCGCGGGAAAGATTAATTAACGCACCGTTAACTGAAGTGGTGATCAACCCTGAGTGTGCAATGACTACCGTGTTGCCATAAACAAATCCCCATCGTGAAGAATTTGTAAGATAGGAGAACCCAGAGGTACCCGACATCAATTTTTTGGTTCGAAGTGCACTTCAAAACTCGATATGAAGAATGCATATTTGGGGATTGCTCTTGGCAGTGCCTCTAGCTTTCTGACTACGATAGGCAATACATTTGAAATTTTCAGATGTGAGTTTTACCTTTTGGACGGAATGTTTCTTCAGCAATTTTTCAAAATTTCCTAAACAATCTGCGCTACTTTGAAATGTCGTGGTTACTTTTGATGACGTTATTGTAAATGGTTCTATCGAACGTATCTGTGACGATAAATTGCTTGCATTGCTTAAGAGATCTGTTCCTAAGAGGCGTCATTTTTGTGATAAGAAATTCACTTGTCCGTGACAGTGAATTGATGAAGCCGGGTTTCAACCTGATCCTAAACGATTTTCATTTCCGTGCAAGGCCCCCACTGCAGCGACTGTTGATGGGTTGTCTTTGTTTGTGAGTTTGCTCCGATACTGCCATCACTTCACCTTAAGGCTCGCTCGAAAATTAAAACATTTTGTGATTATGTACTCGGACAAACTTTTGTGAAATGAACGGTCCTCTGAACTGGACTTCGTTATTTCCCTAAAATCGACGAAATTTCGCAGATCTCGCAAATTGTCCAACCAGTACAGGATTTTGATTGCCCGGATGTGATGTAAGGTTGTCTCGCACCAGATTTACTCGTGGAATCGGCGATGAAAAGTAAAATTGCGCGATAAACGAAAGAAAGCAGAACGATCATGTAAAGTATGGCGAATAACGGAATATGGGATTTTCTGGTCAAACCCTTTATATAATAATTGCAATTTTGTGTTAGTCAGTAAAATGTGAACACTGGCGAACAGTTGTTGTCGTATAATGATAAAAGAGATGGATTCACAGCTTTTCTTAGTGTACGACTACAGCTGAATTCTGATGTCAATTTGGTATACACGGTCGACATACAGAATGGAAAGAATGTCTGATAACACGGTGTGATTACCAGGTGGTCCATATATATACATATATATTCCAAATAGTTTCAGTGTGCACAGCTTTTGCATAGTGATCGGTAACTACACTCAGCTGGTTATCATTAAGTATGAAGTGAGAGTTCACTAGGATGATTTGGTTATTACTAACCGAGATGTGTTTACTGACACCATGTGTTGACCATAGACATGTCTTTTTGTTCGGCTGCAGGTTTTAGGCAACTATGTGCACGATCTATTCTGCTGGAGTAATCAGTAAGCTTCAAAATCTAGATAAATACCTCCAATGGTGAGATTGATGGCCGTGATCAATTCGAAGTGTACATGGCGTTGTATCATGTGATACAGGGTTTTCCCTCGGATGTTACTGGATCCGTTTTCAAAGATGTCGTCCTCAGGCAGGCAGAATTTAAAAATGGATGAAACGTTTATTAATGTCAGGAAGGCTTCTACGCTTCGTTTGTACTGAAGTATATTCTTACAGGTTCTGATTGCACGTGAGAGTTTGTTCCAGATGTAAGAATATTTCAACCGAAAAAAATTTGAACGCAGTTTTTCACTGGATTTAAGAGCTGTCAAAGTAAATTCTTTGCTCCTAAGATTGTACTTTCAGCTATGTTGTAGGAAAGTCGCAAAGTTGATAGTGAATTTACTGCCGTAAGTTAGATTTTACATAAGTGCGAGGTTTAGGTTGGGTCGCCGTAGCCGAAGTGGGTCGAGTACAATCGTCTGAGAGTGTTCTCTGCAGGTTAGAGAAGACGCAGAACCCACCGAACATTCCGTGAATACAGGTTGGAGACTTTCCATGGCTAGCCTATCAGATTTACGCACGTGACTGCATATGAACGTGCAGTACTCAGGTTGGAGTTGCACACACAGTTTAGAAAGGTGTAGAAACGATGAAGTAGCTGGCACGTTTACTATGTTGGTTGCCGGAGACCGAAGCAAACACTGCTCAGTCGACAACTGATTGTGTCAGTCGTAGACACAAATGTCATTTTGAACCGTCCAAGTGAGTTTCATGGCCGATGTCAAAATAAGCAGAGAAGCACTGAAATGCGCATTATTGCGAGCGGTTTTTGAGCAGGTATTACACTTTGGTCATAAGCAACTGATACTCGCGTTGAACAGAGGTGCATTTCAAGATTTTGCCACCGTTCGAATTCACAGTTACTGGATATGGAAAAACTTGACCAAGCAGGAGTTTCCTGTGTATTGGTTGCTGACAACAAAAACCAACTCACCGCACACAATGTAGAAGATCGATCGAGTTAGTTGAGCTGCTGACCTCTGTTAACTGCACCCGGATGTCGTCAGTCGGTCAAAAAAGCTGATACCTCTGAGCGTACTTTGAAGAGCATAGCAACGTTTTTGAATGCAGTCATTTTTGCTGAGCTGGATGAAAGTCTTAATATATCTTTGATTTAACATAATACTACAGCTCGCACAATAACTGGGCAAATCCTAGTCAGCTTGTTCAGATAACATGTTTCAAGAGCCGAAATGCTTAATATTGAAATTTCTCCTCACCTGAGATTGCTCTCCATCTTGAAACGTATTTTTACCTTCCAGTGGAACAACATAGCAATCCCAAGAACTGCATATGTCAAATACTCGAGAGAGCTAATGTGTTGGTTCACCACATATGAATTGATCGAAATGCACGTAATTCACCCGACACCAAAGATATACGACTTAACACTGGAAACCTTGTTTATGGATCTGTTTCGAAATTGACTTCAGCTACCGAAGAAATATCTGCGGCTGAGCTGGTGCAGATGAGTACTTCTGAGCATCTGAAGGAGAAGCAAGGTCATCAACACAACAGCTCAGATTTTCATCTGAGCAGCGGCGTGTGTACTGATTGCAATTAGTAAACGAACAACGTGTCATTGTTGTTCAACTGCGCGAATAATTGCTTCGTATATAATTCAGTTCACATTATACTAACGTTGTTCCACCTGCTATGTCGTCGCAGGTGCATAGAAAATGTTTCTTTGATCATGCCATGTACATTTGTGGTTACCATTGCATATTTTATACTACCGCAAAAGTAACCAGTCGGAACAACACAGTGTCTCAATTTGTTGGAATAGACAAAATTACCCTAATTTTATCTGTGTGAACAAGCCTGTATTTAGTCAGAATGCTTTGGTAACCGAGTGAAAATTGACACAACAGGAAGAAGTCTTCCATTAAAATTACCTGGAGACATGATGACTAACATACCTAAGAATATCCACAAGGACTGACGGGCTTGAAAGTTTCCTTTTTTGGACGGTCTGGACTCTACAAATCGACTAACATCCAAGTAGCAACCTGTGGTGTTCACATTGTGCATTGCGCACAGCTGTCCCTTTGTTTGAAGATGGTGATGAACGTGCACCCTAAACGCTTCAAATAAAAGGTTTTCATCACTTGCCGTATGCGTGTGTTCTTCAGTTAGGTTAAGGAACAAGTAAAGCGAGTGGAACATTCAATAGTGTTGGCACCCTCTGTATACTTAGAAGTTTTTCACATATGATTTTCATCATTTCTGTCGAATGTCATGTTGATGGGAACATTCTTCTGCACCGCGATGATTAATTGGCGTTCTAGACATCAACTAATGAATAGCTGAAAAACACGCCTTCCAGTGGTCGGCAAGCAGCTTCAAGTAATCTGTTTCCATATAGCGGTTTGTATGAACGCCACATGCCCGCAGTTGAAATAGAAACAACACGGCAAACTGAACAGAATTAACTTCTGAAAGTACTTCGTGATATAGCGATAGATGATGTCCTTTTTAACGTCGTTCCGTATGAACAAATGATGGAAACGACTGTATGACAATGTCATACGCAACCATTTCTGGGAACAACATTTAGTCGACGAATAACAACCTAAAATCACGTGGAAATGGAGAAGAAGCGTAAATTTCCAATATATATATGGAAAATGAAAACGTTGTCATACATGCTTGACTTTTAAATGTTAGTAATCCTGTTGAACTTCAGTGTCCACACCGTACCGTTGTATATTTACATCTCAGCGATATCTTCAAAACGCCACAGAATTAAACATTTTCAGTCTAGGAGATAGTGAATTCTACCTCAAAAGTTGCAACCATCTTAATTATAAAACCTGAAAATACGGGCTAACGTCAATACTGGGTTGTTTCCGCGAAAACGGTGGAAAATTTCCCATCACCAAATTAGCACTTTTGGCACTTGTTCGGAGTATTGCTGTGCTTTTATCAATACTGCTCACTTGCAATTGATCAGCTGTAGATGCTTTGTCTAAAATGTCCTTTTTCAATCTTTGAAGAATATTTAAAAACCAGGATTGGCACCAAAATGACCAGTTTCCTTTGAAACGACCTCCGGGCTCAACACGCGCGGGAACCGTAATCACCGATTGATGCTGTAGTTAAAATGAAACGAGTGCAAATCACTAGTAGTTTCAAAGAAATAAGCAACTTAAAAATGAAACATTGATTGTCAAGCAAGATAAAATTGAGTAACGTATAAATTACAGCTGTATAGTCAGTAAGCAATAAGCTAGGTTCATTTCAGATTCCCAACGACGGCGTGGGATGTATTATTGATTTTTACAGAAGCAGTCATGTGATGATATCATGAGTAATCATTTCTAGGAATAACGTTCCATCCACCGAAATCTACCTTAACTACTGAGAGGGAACAATATTGAGCATATAGTATGACTGACGGATAATCACTTATATTTATTGAAATACATGCGAACACACTGTGGTTGCGAAGTACCACTACATGTGTATCTTGCAGCCAGCACAGAATCGAGCATTCCTGCAAAATGAAAATATACATTACACCAAAAAGATCCTAGTGAAAATATTTACATGGCGAAAGGTGGATGACGAAGACCAACCTGGTGCGCCTATCGAAAAAACGTAAGACGTTTTCACAGCGAACTTGGAGATCTAAGTGACTTTTAGATACCACCAGCTTTTCTCACTGAACTATAGCTATTACATCCAATAAGCTGTACATATTTTTCCTGGAACATGCACATCAACAAGTTACGGAGATTTGAGAAATGTCGTCCCGCGCATAAACGATCGTTTCCAACTCGTTTCTGCCCTGAAACTGTAGTGCAGTATGTTGCCGCGTTGTTTGAGTTTCGATCGCGTAAGTGGCGCGCCTGTCTTTCCAGACCTTTGGAACTTGCATGTTTGTGTTCTTTTTACACAGCTACCGTTAGAACCCCTACTATAGAAGAACGCTGTCGAGCTGTATCCTCAGTTCGCACGAACATAATTGGTGAGAGAGACCCTCCGCCCGGTCTGTTTTTTTAGGCCACACCGGTGAAGTGTACAGTTGACAAGGTTTTCTCAGCAGGAATTCATCGGCGTCAACTACTGAGGCTGTTTATCACTTCTTTAAGGGAGGGGAAAATTCTAGATGAATGGCGCATATTCACGGTGGTCGCTATCCATCAGGGAGGATCGAGAGACAAATGAAACAATTAGAAACCGGTAAGTCTGGCGAGTGTAATTGGAAAGTGCCTGGAACAGCTAATTAGGAACAAGGTTTCGACGTATCTGATTGAAAACAGCCTTCTCAACATTGCACAACACGCTTTCCTGGAGGTAAAATCTTTTCTATCCAACCTTTTGTGTTTTATGAATGAAGTCACGGGACGATTGAGTGAAGGCCGAAGAGTCGAGGTTTGCTACTTGAATTTTAGCAAAACTTTCAATTCGCTAAATCACCCTTATCTCATCCACGAAATGAGGTGGTTTGGTGTCTTCAGCCTAGTGGTTGGTTAGGCAGAGGATTTCTTACGTAAGAGGGTTCTTAAAATAAAGGCTGGAAGTGGAGTCATTGAGGTAGATGTAGCCGAGAGTGGCGTCTCTCAGGGATCGGTTTTGGGTCCTTTCCTGTTGCTACTGTTGGTAGGTGGGTGGGCTTAGCAATCCGTGCTTCGTATTCGCAGATGATGTTAAGGTAGCAGGGTCAACAAACCGGGCTGCGTCAAGGTAGGATCTGAAGGCAGTGGTAGAGTGGTCTCTTACACGGGACCTTCAGTTGAATGCCGCCACTTGCCAATTGGTAACTGGAAGCCCTGAACCCATCGAGGTACCCGGTCCTCATTGTCCATTCACTACTGAATGCGTAGAAGGGACACGAGACCTGAGGGTGCTGATGAAAAACGACTTCAAACCCTCAGCCCAGTGTGCAGCGGCTGCACACAGAGCCCACAGTGAGCTGTTTAGAATTAAGCGAGTTTTGACTGACAGCCAACCGGAATTAGTCCTGCCGCTATATAAGACCAGTGTTCTGCTTCATCTGGAGTAGTGCGTGCGGGCGTGTACTCCTTACCTACGTAAAGATATCCAACGCACTGAGAGAGAGAGTACAAAACCCGCAACTGGAATGATAATATAACTTAGGGATAAATTCTATCATGACCGATTAAACGGGCTCGGATTGTACTCCACAGAAAGGGGCAGTGTTAGAGGTGATCTTATCGAGACCCTCAAAATTTTGAAAGGTATAAGTGGTGTGAAGTCCGCAGACTTGTTTGCACAAATGGGTCAAGAAGCCATCACCAGAGGTCACAGTCTCAGATTTAAGAAAGCAGGGCTGGTTTAGACGTACGAGCAAACTTCTTCAGAATGTGTAAGACGAGCTCCTAGGTGGAGTAGTTCATAACGATACGGTGATATCCTCCAAAATGCGACTGGATATAATGCCGCAGGCGATCCTTCCAGATCCTCTTCAACATAGCGGACAAGACTTGGCAAGCAATGGTAGCGTACAACAATGTGGTAGCTCAACGGCTCACCTTCGTCTTGGACTTTCGTTTTTTTAAAAACGGACCCTGGTTGTTTAAACTACTTCTGATGCACAGTCAGTGTTTCGGGTTATATCTATGGCGCAGCGACCACGTAGGCATGCCTACATGCTATACGTAATGTAACACAAACGTATATGACCAAGCCCTCCGTTGTAATGTATGGAGTGGAGAGCATAGGTTTCCCGGTTGACAGTGGAGGTTGATCGGATGACGCCACCCTACTGTTTCATGGGCGTTGGTGTTCATGCACTTCTCAAAATGATAACCTATCAACCCGTGCAACGCTCATGTCCATGCACACTTTCGTCTTTTCCGGACTCACATACCGCGGCGTTTACATACGATTGTGATGTCTGCTCGACATAAATTGGGAACTTCCGGTCAGAGATGAAACTGCCAAAGCGTTTGAACATCGTCACCAGCATACCAGGGGCGGTGATACCACGGGTGACAACTAGAGCAACATGTACCTACCCCCACGCAGCTGTCTGTTCCAGGGTTGTGGGATGAAACCGTTCTCTCCTCATAGGCTACACTTCACCCCATTCCTGAACCCCAGGTTGTCTCCCGCTGTGACGGATAGGTTGAGTCAAAGTGGCCCAAAAATCGTTCACTCATAAAACGCTACCCACCCCCAACTAGTTGCCGTCGTAATAACAAAAATGTGGTGCAGAGTAAAACTTTCCACGATTGGTGGATCTTGATTTATGCCAGCGATTGAGGTGGAGGCTCGCTTATAACGATGTGACTTGCAGGTGACTAGTTCCTTTTTCTTACATTTTTTGTTATGGGTAACGGGTTGATAGAGTTACTTGCTAGTTAGAAAAGGTCTCAGTAGTTGATGGAATGTCCGCACTGTTAAGGGAAGATGCGGGCCAAAGATGTCTGTGAAAGTATACTCACGGAAATATTCTATTCTGGTGATCAGACCGGCTATGAAATCAAAAAATGAAACCCGAAAAATCCGCAAATCCCTCGTCGATTAGGTCAGTGGTAACTCTGTGTGCTGTTCTCTGGCATTCCGGTGCAAATATTCTGGAGGCTGGACTGGCAACAGCCACTCCGTCCGTGCAGATTGAGCTTGAACATTTTATCAACAGCAACTTTGGGTGTCTATTGCACTTTGCTTGCCCACATCAGTTCTCGGTAAGTTTAGGCATGCCATGCCGGTAATTTTGGTCATCTCAGTTTCCACCCGCGTAGGAAATAATCGAACGAATAGTACAAATGCTTCGGGTTTTTCGTGTTTCAATGCCAATCGTTCATTACTGATGAGTAGTGGCACCTAGTAAGTCTAACAGTCCCATCAACGATATTCTGATCGTATTATGAAAAATCGATTGCCAGTATCATAGAGAATATGATGGCCAGTGTTTTTGTTTTGCAACATCACCTGGGGAAGTGACAAGTGCGGTGTCCGTGAGCAGGTTTTGGTTAAAAACACAGTTGAAACGGTTCCTTGAACCGTTGAAGTCTCAGCGATGGATAAAACGACTGCCTTATCGGCATTGAATTGCTGATCTTTCACGAGGACTGCAGCAGTTTTCACCTCATTCCTTTCAGTTTTACATGATTCAGGTTAGTCAGTCACCGAATAAACACTTTCCTGCACGTTACCTTAGGCAAGATCTCACAATCGGACGGCTGGAAAGGACGGTCACTGAAGTCACTACTGGGTGACTGTTTGATCTTGATAGTCTCAAGGGACAAACATCGTTCCGAGTCATTTGAAAGAGGTGATGTTTCAGCCTCCTTGGGATATGTCATCGCTGCCGGGGACTTCAGAAGTATGTCTTCCACTAAAAATGATGACGGTAATTACGTTCAATTTGGTTTTAATCAGCGTATGAACGAAGCCGCGTGTGAACCTTCCTGAAATTTTTCCGCAACCACGTATTTACGATCCAACCTTCTTCAAAATACTACCCTACTGATGGCGCTATTTTCTTAGTGAACGCTCTTGAACACTGCCGTAGAACGTTATTCATCCGCAGTTACGTATTAGTAACTTGTCACATTCGCGGTTTTACATTTTCCTTTTTGGCCATTCATGAACGTTCACTTTGTGCGTCCCCCCTCTGCAACTACGTATTTGCGGCTTAACTCTTCAGTATGCCAGGCTTGCAGTCGTGACCTATTCTCCTAAGGTTAACAGGTACGTCAAAAACGGATTTCTTCGTAGGACATTCCTGTGGCCTAACTAAACCTGCTAAAGTCACTGGGTATCCTACATAAGTCATCGGAGACTTGCCTGTTGTATCGGTGAATGGATCACTGCCATCACTATGAAGTTTTCATGTGTAGACAATTATGGAGGGCCCTGATGGCTAAATACCTGAGATTTTATCCAGGGTGTGAAACATCACTGCTTATTATTCTCCTGAAAACTACACTGTACCCAGCTTCAGCGTTAACCTCAGAGTGCTATCTCTAACCGGCAATCATTGACGCTGGAAAGGTACCTACCTCACATATTGACGCCATAGGAAATACCTCTTTGGTCGGCCCTCTTTTCAAAATTTAGGCGTGGATATGACGACTTGCCTCCCCTTTTGCTATGTACATTCGGTACTTCCTGAAGTGATGAAAATATTAATGAATTTGTTGGCAGTGGTCACCATTGACAGAAGATTTCGCCCTGGACCATCCTCAGTGTATTAGCACAACAGCGGAATCATTTTAATTAAAGTCTCCATGACTACAGAGATTTTCAGAACAAAACGATCCACTGAAGTACACGGAACGTGACGCCCATCTATCGTTCATTAAGCCGGTATCACTGGGTGATAAAACCTGTGAGAAATTATGAAATTACTCCTCTTGTATTCACCTACTGCGCAGCTAAGGTGGTGTATTTAGTGTATGGATTACGTGGACTGAATACTAAAAGAATGTTGGTCAAATTCAGTGACGCACACGGTGAGTCTCAGCTGGCTTTTAACCTCGATTGTCACCCATCTGTATGCTGAATTTCGACCACACGGACCGCTTGACTCTTACTCAGCGTTCCAATTCTTGAGAAATCTGTGCGTTTCCGCACTATCTGCAAATAGTCAGGCCTACGGATTTTCCGCACTGTAATCAAGAAGATGCGAGGGTAATTGACCCAGCGGGAATGAAGGAGTGGGTGACGCACGAGACTCATTTACTTCAGGCCATATCGGTCACTTCACATCTGAAAGAACGGTGGGCAGTGATTATTGAATCGTTCGTTAAAGATTAACGTTCACAACGAGTTACACCTAATCTGGTGATCCAAAAATGCCTTTCTCAGTATCCAACGGCAGAGAAGATAACGGTTGATGAGAAGGCATTTTTGGACCAAAAGATTACGCGTAACTCATTGTGAACTTGAATAGCTAGTAAACGATTCAATAGCACTCGAGTGTGAAAAATCCTCAGAAATCGACCAAACAATGTGCCTGTACAACAAATTTGACGACTAGGTACCGCTGACTAATTGAGGACGATAAAACGGAATTGAGATCATTCAAACAAACGGTCATTAAATGGGTTCGAGCAAAACGATTGTTCACATATCGAGCAATAGTAAGACTTTTAAGCTGCCCAAGAATGAGTATGGAAGAAGAATATCTTATTTTGACGTTTATAAATGTACCGGATACAGACTAAATAATAGTAGGGCAAACGGTTACAGTGGCTGGTGTGAGAACAGAAATGGGAATATAGTGAAACCCCGGGCCACCCTTCAACACCAATCAAACAAAACACAGCAATCTCAAAATGTTGCGGCAAGCCTTAACAAAATCAACGTTGATGGAAAACCGAAGAACGTTTTGATGGTGATGGGAATGTCGTCCTTGATAACCGCTGCGGCTGTAAGAAGAATTCTGATTCAGCAGCTTGTGGCACGTCGAGACTTCCTCGACAAGATGGTCTCGTCTGGTATTTATGTATCTCCAACAGCTGGGTGAGTCGGGAAGTTAGTCGGTCTAAATTGTTACTTTACCCTCTGCAGAGAGTTTCATCTTCTTTCCGGTTGAACACGCTTGAATGTGCCTCATCAGTTATGTCAACGTTTATTTCACGTGTGCGCCCACTGGTTGTCAAGTGTTTCGATGTAACTAGTTGCAGAACTTAGCGCTGAGAATACAGGCGTTGTGCACACACCGTGGATTACGAAACTCGGTTCTGCACCCTGGACATGGCTGAGGTTATAATGTGGATTTATTCGTCATTGACTGTGCGGTAGCGAATGAAATGACTTAAAAGGCCCGACTTTGGAGTAACTTTTGAACAACCTTCCTGGGGCAACTGTTACGACGAAGGCCACGGGGTATTTCAACTTATCATTTGACAGATATCAC
>LUCH01007626.1:9401-25649 GCA_013368495.1 Paragonimus heterotremus | reverse complement strand
CGGCAGCGAAACCTGGCAGCTCAGGGTAGAATACGTGAATCGTCTTCAGATGTTTGACCACCTATGTCTGGGTTCAATCGCTCGTATCGGGTGGCACCACCGAGTGAGCAACGATCGTTGCTCGAGGAGGTTAGGAAGCGGGTATTTGGCATTGATTATCAAACGAGTTCTTTCGTTCGGTCACTAAATTTACACAGACTCAGGTAATTAGGCCATGTACTGAGAATGCCAGCAAATCGTTTGCCATAACGAGCGCTGTTTGCCAACGCTGCGGTCAAATGGCGCAAGGTGTGGGTTGGAGCCCTCGCGACTCACAGCGTCGATGGCTTGAAACGTTAGGTGAGATGGCGGCTAATCGAGCTCAGTGGCGTGAATATTGTCGTCATTTGGCCGAACTGTCTAACTCGGTTACACTAACTGCGGTTAGGTGCGTTGAATATCTCATTCTACTTGCCTCACTTTACTTCTCCAAAAAGAGTTTAATGAAAAGCGCTGAATTTCTATGCACTGGCATTGGATTGTCACTCATCACACTGATAACACGCCATAGCATTCATAATATGCGATAACGCAAGAGCAATATATTTTCACACTGAACGAACGTACAAGTTTGTCGTTTTGGGAAAGTGTGCAGACTCAGTGTGTGTTCCTGTTCTCCAAATAAACGCAGACAGGGTATATGCAAGATGTAGGAAGAAAGAAATAATTGTCAGTGTATTGACCATCCGTGAAATATGGAAAAACGACTACTAGTAAGAAGGAGAACGTCATATATTGTGCTCCATAAACAGCATACTAATCATGACGTGCTATCATTTTCGGCAGACAGTCGCTCTCGTCCAAGCTGCCTAACCCCCACTCTATCATGAGCATTTATGAAACAATTCACGATTTGCTACTCAATAGCGTCCATGGTTCTTTGGAACTTCGGGTTTGCTATGACTGCCTTTAACGGAGGTGAGTTAAAATGTTGTTTTTTCAACAGACTTACAAACACCTTGATGCAATGCAATTTGCGAACCACTCTTTCTACATCTGTTCCTTTGCAGTTTAATACCCTTGAGTAGGTATCACTGAAGAAGGTGGATAGCACTTTTTAGATAGACTCTCCTAGTATTGAGCCGTCTACGCGTGACTGTTTGGATAAATATATAACGTAAAGTATTGCATACATGAAAATCTTACTTTCTGTAAATAGGATTTTGCGTCTTCCAATGCTGCCTCCAATTCCCATAAACAGCTAATTACGTTTACGTCACTTCTACGTCCAGGAAACAGAACGCATATGCTCTCTTTGTCCTCGTAAAAACTCATACTCATGGGCACCATTTGTGGCATTGCGGACTGTAGTTAGCAAAAGTCGGATCTCATACAATTAATTTCGTCTGTTCCGTTGAATGATTAAAAGAAGCAGGCATGGTACTTACCAGCCAGACTAAGCAGTATAGAACACAACCGTTTAATTGCAGAAAAACCGCCGTAACTAGCACAATATAAGCTTGAGGAAGTAGTTTAACTGGAGAGTATTGCATAGGCCTGCGTATTAGTGGACAAATGGATCGTCTTAACCGGTGATAACATGCACGGTATGAGCGCCTCTGAAAGTGGAGTGTGCCTAGAAAAGGAAATTGTTGAAATGTGCTACCGTTCAACCATCTCGGGGTGGGAGTGCAATTTCTGTTTGTTCCTGAAGAATGCGTGAATGCAGCCGTTATGTTCGTGAAGACGCTTTCATCTCTTTGCAGTTCAGAAAGGAAACTTCACTTGTGTTCTGTGCGGGGACAAAACAAAGATTACATGGTTGAACAGTGGCATATTCGCTTATCACTCTGATCCTCTTGCTCAGTACTGTTTTTAAGGGTTTATCCTCTTTTACGCATGGCCACTGTCTCAGCGGCCATCTGCTAAGAAACTACTAAAATGTTGTTCACACTTTTTCTACTGCACGTACCGTGGGCTGCACAGCGTCATACTTTCTATTACTTAAGCGTCCGACGACGCTACACTTCACTAAAGAAGCAGTTGATCACTAGCGCAAGCTTCCATATATGTATCTGAATTACTTGTTAGATACAGCGTGACAACGTCATACATTTTGGTATTATCCGTAAGACTGACTTGTGTCAACAACAACCACCTGTAACGAGCGGCATTCCGTATGTACATCGATTGCACTTTGTTGATCCGATGAAACCAATTGTGGTTTACCTGCGCAACAGAGTTGTCGCACAAAAAGCTCACAATTGAGAACATCAGCAATTGCACAGTACGCGCGAAATGTATGTAAAAGAGGAATCGACACTGTTCAATGATAACAAAACAACAACGGAAAATATAATTGTCTGGAATTTTTACCCGCGAAACAATGGCTTCAGCGACTGTGATCATTTACACAAGAAACCAGCTTCGTCGTAAGAAAGAGGTTGGAACAAATTTTCAAATTTGCATCCCAAAGTGCTTGGAACATTTTTTTTAACAAAACAATTATCTCGCTAACACGGGCGTTATGCATTCTTCATGGGCCACACTAGGCCTCATTAGAGCCATGATCTCAATTGGCTCGTACAGTTTTAACTTCAGTTAGGACCATGTGTTATTAGGGTGGCTATATAAATAGATACACAGGAAGACCGTGAGCACTATGTGGTAGAACAGTCGAAAGAGATGAAACAAGCATAATTATCCGGGAGACATTAAGAAGCTTTTTATCTTAAGTGGTGGCTGTCGTTGTAATCATCCATATCATAATAGCCACGAACCTGACAATAAGGTACTGTAGCTCCAGCTGCAGCTCACCTAAAAAATGATATGAAATATCCTAGACGAAGCGGGAGAACTAGAGATGGTATGAATGCAGGCAAGTCATTGGGCACGGCATACAGCTACCTCGGATAACAATTCTCAGCAACGATTTTGGTGATCACGCCAGAGACGATGCAGGCTATCAAAGGCAATTCGTGCCCTTGCTAACCTCACTGATATCTCATCAGCAGTAGTACAAGCTGACAACAGAGTGCTACTGAAATATGTTAAAGTGACTACAGTCTCAAGCGGATTGTCTGCAATAAATAAAGTGGTAATAGGAATGCCCCATTGAAAGGATGACGATGGTTTATGAACAACTGTCTCGGAGGTCCATCATTCTTAGTAGTGTTTGTCAGGGGTATCTGATTTTCCACTTCTTGATCAGTCTTATTATGGACGATATCCTGGAAAGTGCGCTTGAGGGATCCAGTGGGCTTGGTTTCGAGCTTCTTTCAGACGTTGGGTTTACCGGCGTACAGCATGCGGATGAAATGATCCCACTTAGCTTCTCTGTAGAAGAAATGCAAACCATGTTGAACAGGCGTCTTGATGTTGTAAGTTTGAATATAGACGTATCTATTTTTAGTAATTAGGTCTCCTTCCGTCCCTTTCTTCTCTCCTGTGATGTGGGTTTCCCCCCCGCAGTTGTGTGGCCGTAAACCAACATTGTGAACCACTGATGTATTGCTGTCTGTGATGATAATGCTGAATAAGGTGGAGGACCCGATGGTTTGTAAGGAATGAGCTTCAAACCTTCAAAATGCTGCTTTAAGACCACGACATTCTCAATCCTACGTTCCACGTAGACGCCAACCTTGTCTACAAGGTGATATCACTTCTCGGCCGTTAAATTGTCAATTCGGCGATCAATGGTTGGTAAACGTCTGGGATGGGGACGTCCTAGGGTTGCAACCGTGTTAAACGCTGCCGAAAATATTCGAGCGTTTAGGCTGAAGAGAACGTTGTAACCAAGTAAGCTAGAAAGACGAATAATGCTCGCTTTGTGACACGGAGACAGAAGACTCGAAGCTTGAAGGTCTAGCACAGAAAAGCTTACGGAAGACTTCGTTTATACTATTATCCATAACAAGCAAAAAATTAACCAATATCTTCCAGATCAAACCCCACAGGTTAACGGATTTTCTAGATCGCTGATGATCATTGAGGTCAAACCCCTCTCTCGTCACGACTCTTTGGTGATTCTTCTCGCGACTGATCTCTTTTCCTGTCTTTTGCATCGAGTTCCTTAAACATTCAGACTAGATAAATGACGCGCCTTAGTCAGTGACTTGACTCGATTTGAACGTCTGTCTGCTTAAGCCCCCACACATTTTGTTACTGCGAACGGTTAACACAGGTGAGATGACGAGAAGCTTGAACTTCAGGATTTCAGATCTTGACAAACTAATGCAAAGTCCACTCTTAAAGTATGTTCATCCCTATGCCTGAGTGTATCTTAATATTTCTGAACGTCTCTAAGTCAAATAAATCAGCTGACTACGTTCGATTTCTACTTCGAAACGAGTGTGCCATTACGATAGACTAAGGTACACGGTTTTTAGTTGCCCAACCAAAATGAATGAACGTTCTACAACAATTGGTAAGCCCCATTATACGGCGTTAGAAAGGGCTGTTTGCGTCCTGGAGGAAACAATATCTTTGAAACAACTGTTTAAAACGGTGCCTCTTTCTCTGTATACTTGTGAATTCACTGTATCGTACTCCGGCGGACGTTTGTGTGCTTGTTTAATTGGCATATTCTGAGAGGCTGCCTTTATACCCCTCAGAACAACCTACAGACACTAAGCAAGCTGACCCAAATCCGGCGCTGCGCTGCACGTGAGCTTTCTCATCCCTCTCATCGCGATAACTGGATGTTGTTCTTCGAGAGTTCGTATGTGCATATGTTCATCTGTATGGTAACTTCTTACATTCTGGCGAACGGTCTGCAACATATCCTCGACAGAAGGATTTCTAAACGTCTTTCGAAATGTGACCTGCGATTTATCGGCCCTATCCCTGGCCGACAAACTGCAGTATCCAACACTCAAGAAGTGTACTGATTACCGTTACTGGTGGTTGTAGACCATTTTGTAAAGCAGTCAACACACACAGCGGATAGATTGTAGACTGGTAGGAAATGCATCAAATTGAGGTGCCTGTGGTGGGTGTGTGTCAGATGTAGAATCGTGCATGTGTGGAATGAGGTAATTGTCAAAGACGGTCACGTAGTTGATTCCGCGGTACTCACCACGACGACGTCAGTCGCCTGGATTCTTTGCCACCAAACTCAGCGATAAAGACTATAGAAGATGAGAAGTGTGAGTAACTCTGGATTTCAGCATGTAATAGAATTCCGCCCTGGCGTGTTTTAGCACGTCAGTGTCAACCTGCGAGGTCGCGTTGGGAGAGGGTGTTTTCCGGTGTGGATATGAGCAGCTCACTGTCGTCAATTTCAGTGGCAGGTGTGCAAAGTTTAGCATTCGTTAACGTTGAATGGCGAGATATTTTTTTGTAGATAACTGGTTTGGGCCGTATTATTGGGAAATATGGTTCGGGCTGCCAGTGGTCGTGACGGTAACCCATCGAACGTTAGAATACTAATTAAGTACGAAGATGTTGGGAGAAATAAGCGAAGGAAATATAACTTTAAGGGTAGGCAAGAAAGAACTTACGGGGCACTAGGCGAGGCTTGCGGTTAATACAGGATACATTCTTGATCGATTTCATTGCACTGCTAAACAAGACATGCCCGAGACGTATAAACTTACGGTCTGGTCGCAGCCACCAAACAGAAGCTCATTAGCCGCCAGTTAGAAGTCTCAGTGGAAAAGTAAACAAGTATTCGTGATCAGATAACAGAAGTTATCTACACTTTAATCTATCACTTTGATAATGAAAAGTTACGGAAAACCAAGGAAGATTATCCCAAAAAAGTTGGCCGAAAATCGTTGCGAAATAAGCATCGACATTCTGTTTGACATCGCCTTAATGAGCTAATCACAAGGATAGGCCGTTATCTTTGTATCATTTGATTCTACAATAACGTTGAGTTTACCAGACTTTCCAGCCACCAACATTTCTGCACTGACCGACGGTCCAAGTGCATCAACAATGGCTTCAATGTTCTCTGTCACCTCTCTAATTTCTAGTTCCTTCATTGTAATTTTAGCACATTCTTTCTTAATTTGTCGGCTTTTCTGTTCTACGTTTTCATGTCATGATGAGCTGTCTTTTTGTAAATTCACAGGTCTTCTCTTAAATCCGATCTGCTCTACAAACAATGATTAGAACAATATCTAGATCATCGCAAATGTCGTTTTCTCTCTCTGCAATTGATACGATGAATTGGCTAAAAGTAGTCGTGGATACAGGCTCATAACTGACTGGGACAGAGTGTCATGTGTGAAAGTGTTTACACTCAGCAACGTGGATGGTCAGAGACAATGTGATCAAGAGCATTAAGAGAACCCTGACAAAAACAATAGAAACAACGTAACTTGCAGCCCAACTGTGTGCGAACTTTCACCCAACCCCGTTATGACGTCACAGCTGGGACAGGAACTTCCATGTTCCATAAACAGATGGGGTATGTACGTATTTGTTTGCTCCTGTCGAGCATCATACACTAACCTAACTAAAAGGCGATCGCTTGATAGAATATGCGGACATCCTCTTGTGTGGCTGAACAGCTTTAAAATTCCCAAATGTGACTGTCGTTCATTTAACGCACTCCAACCATTCTCTCATCAAGGAGGACACCTTACAGATCGTCTACTGAGTGCCAGGAAATCGATCTGAGCGCAGAATTTTGTGCAGACACTTTCCACAAACAAATTCACAAGTTGGATAAAGGATTATGTAACTGTCAGCGGACATGTAGTCCATTAGCCGAGTTTCCTACACCCTCTGGTTACTATTTTCGGGTTTATTGTATTTTACCAAGTCTCTGGATAAAGTGGAAAGCAGGTTTGTTCACTTCGCTGTCCTCATGAATCCAATGGGCACTTTCAAATGACTTCACATACACACGATTAGGTACTCATCCGAACTGCAAACAGCAGTCACTTGAAAATAGTCTGTACGCATTATCCAAGTAATAATCAAGCTTATGAATGTTCACCGTTACAGTGAAATAAGGCAGTTACCTAGCTCACAAGCAATTTCATGAGCACTAACTCACTGATTTATCCACTACTGTCGATGACGGCAGTATAACGAAATCAGTTTTATCATTTTCGTGTGTCACACAGTGACCACAAAGCTTACTAGAGTTTCAGTTTCTTTTGTATCATCGGGAATGACGTAGAAGACATGATAGACGTCAATGGCTGAGACCAGCAACAAGTAGACAAAACCGTGGGGATAGTCGCCATAATATGAAGACCTCTACCATCTCATCGACTCGCGCGTGTGCCACCCGCCCGGTTCGAGGTCCTTCAAATCGGTAGTAAAAAACGCCATCCGAGACGATAATGTACCGCAAACAGTAACGTGCCTGTATGCACAATATTTCTAGATTTTTCGCCTAGCCACGTTTCATTCAATTTTCATACACTTTTGTTCTTGGCCAGTCCACGTCAATGTTGAACAGTAGCGGCTCGAATCACAGTCGGACTATAGGCCGTTGTGAATGCATGAAATGAACGAAGTCTACCTCTCAGGGATGGGTACGGTGGTTTGCATTCTGACGGCAAAATCCACAACTCATACAGAAGTCAAGGGATCGTTGTGTATGTATAAATGCACGTCAGACTGCTCAGCAATGCAGAGTAAGCACCGACTAGAAGATAATACAATCAGGTGAGATAAAAATGTCGTTATAATTCAGTAAAACGTCGGACGATTCACCGAACACGGTTGGAAACAACCTTGCACAAAGGCTGAACATCACACCTTTTCGATTGAGATCTTCACACAAAGTCGGCATTTTAACAGTACCAACCTAGGATAATTGCTTCTGCAGACATAAAAAAAGTTGGCAGAAATTGCAACAATGAAAGATGGGTGCACTGAGAACATTGCACTTTGATTCCACATTTAGGTGAGAATAAACGCAACCAACGTTTGAAGCAAACCAAGTTAGCCAGTTAAATCCATAATCACTCTAACCCTAACACTACAGGTTGCATGATGACAGATTAGGCAGACAATTTGCCCGTCAGGCGTAGGCTTTGAAAGCTATTTTTCTGTGTCATCGTACTTCGACGTGATCCCCAGGAGGACCTGTGCGTTTCAGGTTCAACTGGCGATACGCCAATGATGAGCCCATCGTCGACCAACAATTTTCAGTGTGACTTGAACATTACCTTATGAATATGCGGTTCAACATTAATTCCGATTCTACTTTTCGCGAATTTTCAGCACAGGTTATGAACGAAAGGCCTTCTCTCGCTAATGGAAGTCACTCTGTCCATCCGCTACAGCTTTTGGTGGAAGAAAGAGAGGGTGGTGAAGACTCACGTGCCGATGAAACGTCAGCTGGTTCACGACCAACCCCGAACGTACCATATTTGATCACACCAACACTACATAATTTGATCGAAACGGTGAGAAGTGAGACTGATGGCGAATTGAAAGCTGCTGAATTGCAAGCACTGCCAGCACGATTATACCTAGAGAAGTCTGTGGTGCCAGTGCTTATTCTCGGATTACAAAGTTTGATCAAAGAGAAGTAAGTCCATCAGGTATTTTCAAAATTAGCCATACGGTTTCAGACCGAAAAAGCCTGTTGAATATTTAGCGGCATTCCTAATCAAAAACAAAAACCCAGAAAAAGAATGAGCCAAACATTGTCCCCCATTACTCTACTATCAAGCTGACGTGATTTTTTATAACAATAAATCTCTTTTTGAGCAATAATCTGGTGGTTTATCGGCATCTAACCCGTCTTTAAAAAAGGATGACCATAGATTGTAGGCTGCTTGGACGCACATAGTAAGTCATCCAACGGAAGAACCCGATGACGTATCTAAAACAATGTTGGAGTGATCATCAATTCGCCAGTAACAGAATAAGCGCTGGAGTTCAAAGCTGACTAAACAGACAGAAACACTACGAGCTGCTTTCTAATAGAAAAGGGTAATTGACGAAGAAAATTTATTTGGCACGGGAGGCAAACCAAGAACGTATACAAGCAGTTCAGAATTAACGAAACGACAACAAGAATAGCATAACCGGAGTCTGGTGAATGAGCATTAGGAGGATAATGGTGACAGGGTTAGGTCAGAATGGACGTCCACGATTGCCACGACCTCTTCCGCCACGTCCACGCATTTGTGGGGCATATCCATCATAGTAGCTACCATCTTGCATATTTGTGGGCTGAGTGCAAAAAAGAGGAATGAAGTCCAATATGTCTGCGTGTCACACACTACAGTTTCGATGCAGCAAAAATGGACATGTATACAATCACCAGAGTTTTCAGTCTTTCGGTAAAATATAAGCCGGTACGATGACCTATTCAAAAAAATCGCCAAAATTTTGTCAGAAGCTAAACAAACCTCAGACTAGTAAACAGTTAAAATGAAACATAATTGATACAATGTTGGTATGCACCTTTTATCCAAAATGGCCCCTAAATTTATTTCTCGACGGATGTGTCAAACATCCAAATTATCATAAATGCACTCCCAGAGTGAATAAGTGAACACGAATAAAAGTTGAAGTTGAAGTCGTTTACCGAAATATAGTTCAACTTCTGATGGCACTGATCTAGACCGAAAAGCATTCAATCCATTTCAACCCAAACCTTGCAAGCGACGTGGTGAATGTCGTATTTATCACATAATCTACAACAAATCGCTCTGCGGTCTCCAGTTTAATTTGTTCCAAACATTAGCACGTGGTATGATGGATGTTGTCAAACAGGATTTTAAAATGTGTTGACTGCGAGGTCTTCGTATATCTCACCGCTCTGGTCTGGGTAGGCCGTTGCTTGTACAAAACGTGTGCTGGAGTTTCAACTATCTATGGATATGTAGTAATGATTAATTTCAAGCGACCCAATCAAACGCACGCTGAGTAGGCAAAATGACACAGCCGAAAAGGCACACGTGACCTTCAACAGATTATTCCAGTTGATGACAACCTGAAGAAAAATGAGAACACATGTGCTTGATTTACTAGTAGCTTCGAGGTCACTCAGTTCTTAAAAGTTATGCAGCTAAAGTCGTAATTAAAACCCTACGGAGTATTTTAGCCGCTAATGTACAGCAAAGCTTGAGGAATACAAAAACGGAATCTGCACACCCTAGGAACTTCGGGCAGTTGAAATAAACAGGAGGAATTGGATAGACACGTAATGTTGCATAACGATCGTAATCCGAGCCGAAATTTACAACAAAAAATTGTGGAGCACATCCTCACCTGGCTGGTACACTCGGTGGTTCAACGCGGGCTAGCATATCAACTCCCAAACAAAAATCCGGTGTCTGATTATGAAATACCAAATTGGAACAGACCATGTAGTTTACCTTGATACTTCGTTTCTATTCCTATGTCCTAATCGCAACCTCAAGGTGCTGGCGTCTCCAGAAGTGTAATTGATCAAGTGTTACACATCGACTCTCAGTTAAGTGCTGATGCAATCAGTATCGTCGCCGTGGTACTGAAACCGCTTACCCCATCCGGATATGCACCCACGTGACGAGCGTTCGTTGTACTGTTTTGCTGCCATGTCTTAAACCTACATAATTTGACATTTCATGTAATCAACTGATGGGCATAAACGAGATGCTTGCATCTCGCATTGCATGTGTTCTTGCTGTCATGATGAACGTCACTGTGAAGTCAGTTAGAACTAAACCGGTTACTTACATCCTGACTAGAATCGGCAACTCAATGAACAGAACTTAGCAAAAATCGAGTGCAACGTTCTACTTTTTTCGGCCCAACATGTACGGAAGTACGTTTGTTTCGGGCGATCAACTAGTAAGACGGCATCTAAATCATGCACACGCACTGCAGTACGCAACACGTCGAATCGGTGTAGGAATGAGAGGTTAGCCTGACAGCGTACAATCCTCTTCTAACAACCCTAGCGAAAACATCATAATTTCCACACGTGATGATGAAGTATTCTCCGCATCAGACTCATTTGGCTTTTTACGTGATTCCCACCGTTTGTAGCAGCAGCCTTACATGATCAGCACAGTTAGAGAATAAAAAAACCGGTAACAACGAACTGTACTGACGTTAAACTGTCATTCTGATGATGTAACTAAAGATAACGAAACAACCAGATTAAACAGGAAAACAACATACTAGTGATATAGGGTTAAAAAGTAGGCACTAAGCGGATGTACTTGCACGATCTTGGGTTCGTGTACAAAGTGTACAAGACGGAACTCAGCAAGCAACGCAACATTTATCTTCACAGGAAAGCAGAACACTTCTGGAACGTAGGCAAAGTGCATAGTTCAGTTTGCCGTCCAAATCAAATAGAGATTTGCAATGGAAGCCTACAAATATTTATTTTGTCTTAGTAGAAGATAACGCCGGTAAATAGTCTTCGCCAGCAAACGTACACTAGGCTGAATTAGAGCGTAAGTAACGCGACCGTGCCGACTACCAAAGACTTCCATTATGTCAGCAAATGAAGGGTCCAACGACAGCAATGCAGCAGATGCTAGGTTGCTCACGTGTTTCACATATTACCCGAACACTACTCACCGGACTTTGATCACCGAGAGTGCCAATGGTTAGATAAAACAACGAGGCGAATGTTTTTAAGTTCTTTTTTTTATACAAAGCTAAAGTGTATCGTCTGCCACATAATGCAGTGTGCTATCAATCGAATTACTGTTTTGAGACAGTAACCGGCATGGAAGCAGGCCATACTTAACAGGATATCAAAATCTACATTTCTGGCTAGCAGTTTTTTATTCATTTTTCGTTCGCTCTGCAACTGATATTCATTTGATTCTACAAGAGATCACTTCAGCGTTTCAACGAACGATACCTCGGATCACAACATCATCCGGTCAAGCCAATGACAGTTTATATATATATGTGTATTTGGCATCAAACTAACGCCAAGGACAAAGAGGATAAGAAGTATTTTGGGTAAATAATATATTAGAATATGAAGTGGCTGGAATAAAAATCCGCCTAATTTAATAAGGATTCAGCCAATGGTAATTAGCACAACATGTAAGAAAACACAAAACAATCGAATGACGAATAAAACGCAAGAGTTCGTGCATAGTCTCAGTCCACACAGAGCAAGATCGCAACCAGCCACCAACACCTGTTCGAAGGTCCGTAAAAACCTGACGTGTGTGTGCTTACTTGAAAGACATAACCTTGGGGCTGACCAACTGCAATTCCCGGCTCGAACGCCAGTCCACTCAGCTGCTGATTCAGTGCGGCATAAGCTGACCCACTGACCACATAATCACCACCACCCAGATGTGCGGACGGAGTTGGTGGGCGGAACTGCTGTACTCCTTGCGTGAAACCACCTTGAAGATCACAGGTATACGGGACAAGGGTGGAGAAGAATGGGCGAGGCAGGTCGAAGAGGCTGGAGGATGAGCACGTATGATACAGTTGCCTACGGCAACCAGAGTACCGCAAACAAATCTACAACAGTCCTTTCGTTACCAGTTTGATATGGACAGCTGCTTCCAAGATTTTGAGTCATGGAACGTCGCCCACTTTTTGTTGCAATCATCAACAGCAATTTTACTTAAGAAACAACAGAGTTTGAATATGTTAACTGGCAATGAAAGTGCCAGTAACACCCGCGACGTCATACAAATCAACAGTACAGATGTACGTGAACAAGATTACTCAGAAGTGGTCAATAGTTAGTTTCGTAAAAGTTGCTCACATCTGAATGCACCCTCGCGGGGCTTGTAGCGCTTTCCTTCCCCCCTTTTAAAGCTATTTGCAGCGACATGCCCTCCAGCTTTAATCCGATCATTATACAAAATATCCAACCTATTCTACATAGCCTAATAAACCAATGCGTAGACATGGTGTTTACATAAACCAGTTGATTGCAATCTTGTTGACCTTACTGAATGTACTTCAGTCCTTGTGAAATGCGTACCGTTTAACAAGCTCATTTTAGCACCTCCGTTCGGTGTACACACAAGATGACGAGCAAAACGCTCAACTGCATCCGGTACACTCTTGTTTCGTAGGTAATAACGGTGGCGACCCAATTGTCTTAGTAGATCCAGGGACCAACAGAAAGTGAGCACGGTTGCAGCATGGAGAGTCCACGAACAAATAAAGGTGTTCGTCCCAAGTGATGAGACAAGGTTTTCAATCGACTGGCGTATCAGTTACTCACAGTCAAGAAGCTACCGTGAAGTGAACGAGGTAATGGGAGCAGTGCATTGCACTGAGGTGTAGTTTCGGTACAACTAACAAACAAAGAGAATATGAACGTGAGATAACCTCATTCGAAGTAATTTGAATGTTTAGGATCACATTTTAACCATTAGTCTAAACAGTTTTACATCTTGTTAATCATAGGTTCTCAGTCTGTTAACAGGATGCATCATACAAATGGACCACTTAAATGAGATGACTGACTGAATCAACAAAGACACACATTGCCCTTTAGAAAATGGAATAAATCAAGATAGAGCTCGCAAGCCTGTCTTGTCAATCAGTCATTTTATGCCACGCTGTTAAAATAGTACCTTCTAATCTCAACTTTAGTAACGCAACCAATACGCAACAGACAAGGACAGAAACTGTTCCAGAACTACTGAGTAAATATTATGCAAAAACGCTGCCTAAATTGTTATTTGAACAGAAACAAAACCTCAAGCAAAACCATATGAATCCACAAACCGCGTGGGGCATAGAGTGGAAAGGGAAACATCAGACCGAAATCTCAATTCAGCCGAAACCAACATATCTTCTAACCAATGCGGATCAACAAACATTAGCGAACGAAGGTAACCGTAACGCACAGAGGTGTTGAAAGAGGAAAAGTGTATCCCGGAAGAAAAGCACACTTTAATGCGGTGAGTACGGTCAGCATCACCACCAACGTTGGCTGTAAGCTGTATCGTGAGTACTACGACACAACCACAGCTCGATGATGTACAGTGAACGGTCGCTGACCTGTATCAGTGAAAACACCAACCACTGAGAGTACAGAGTTCAGAATCCAATGTAAGAGTTCTCCTTTTACAATGCGCTTTTCTGTCGATGCGGTCCGTTAAGATTGAACCACTCTGAAGATATGGAATACTGCCCCTACCTCTAAGTCACGTTAATCCAGGAAAGCGTCGTGCAAATATATTATCATGACCTTCTAGAACGAGTGGAACATAGAAATACCCCACACCCGTGTGTACCCTGGATTCGCTTTGTTATCCAGATAGTTCCGAAGAGAACGGCCATAAGGAGAAAGGTTTGGAGATCTCAGCAATCATTTCCACCGACCACTTTGGCATGTTCAACTCTTGAGGAAATAAATGTTCAGATAACCCCCAACATTTTTTTTACCCATTTTGTACCGCAGTTAAAGGTAATTGCCGCAGGATGGTCATCAGATATTCCACAAGCATGTGAGAAACCGGCTGACAACATTAAGTGGTGCTATCCTCCTTTGTCATTGAATTTATACAGACGGAAGAGTTGTTCAGTAAGAACATAAAGCCTCGGTAACATCGTCATTCTTCGGTTCTATTTGGGTGACATTACTGTGTTTGATCATCGTCAATTCCGCTAGTGAAACCATATTAAGTACGAAGATCGCATGAGCAACGCAGTCGTTAGCCAGCACGCATTTCAGAACGTTTTGGATATGCAGTCACGTTGCGCAGTCTGCGACAGTTGGGTCACGCCACCTGGTTTTCGGGACCAAACACTATTTACTGAGACCACCAAGAGTTAGATAAAACTGTGTGATGGTGGAGCGAAGACGTAATGGGGAAAGATGAAGACATTTGATCCAAGTCGTTGCATTCAGATGAGTCTTTCGGCCGGCCCACTTCATCAGGAAGCTTGCCTAAGAGGCCCGGACCAAGTGTGTATTTGAAAAGCGATCAGATTTAATGACTATGTCTCTCAAGTCTCGCACACATACTGGATGTGGACGACCTGTCGATCATTGATGACAACAAATGATGAGGAATTGTCTCAGCCATAAAAGAAGGCAATTGGTGAAAGTGGATTGTTTATAACGATGCAAAGGGTTACATTTGCCTGGTTGGAAAAACAAAGCACCACGGCAATTCAGCAAACGGAATTGAGCATTCAAGCGATTGTGCAAAAGTTAAGAAAATGTGTATGTTCTATCGGCCATTCTAGTATAAGTTCGCATTGGAAACCATATAGCAAAAGGACTTTTGGTTCAATTTGAACAGGGTACATTCACAATATTAGCACTGCCATTTAGTAAGACAAAAGTTTTACAACTGTGAACGTACTACGCACGTTACAAATGTGAATAGGGTAATACACGAACCACGTGTTGAAAAATCGTTCCTTCCTCATTTGTGAGCACACTCAGTGTTCAAAGAGGATGGAAAGTATACTGTGATGCACATCTCAGATAGAATGTGATGGGAAAGAAAAAGCAAGTCACATAGTTTTGATTTGTAACCTCTAGCTTCGTCTCCGACAAAAAAATGACGTTACCTTTGTATTGAATTTTTGAAATTTATTGAGATTATATACACTGCTCAGTTGGTTCAATGAAACCCATAGCTCCAACGTAACAGAGAACTTTCTGACTGTGGGGTTATCGAGTGAAGTTAACAGAGAAGTTATTGTGTATACTATCGTGGTCATTCACGCCAGGTTACATCCGAGCGCTTGGATATGGTCGATCGGTCTTGTTTGGCGTGAGGTTAATGGCGTTGTGGTTAACACGCTAGTCTCATAAACATGTGGATCAGAGTACTAATTCCGGCTCCGATAAAGATATGCACTATTGATGAGCTGCAATAAGAACGAGACTCGAGTCTAGTGTTTCCTAACAAAGTGGGTCGGCCGAAAGCTTTATCTGAATGCAACAACTGTGATCGAATATGGGTGGTGGTCAATTAGAAATGATCAAAAATTCCCGGAATTCAATGCAAACATGAGGACTGTGAGCATTGCGCTGAGTAAGGTGAACACATGTTAAGTATGCTGCTTACACAGAGCGAATACAACGCAATCAGTCCAACGTAAGTCACTACAACCAAGCGGCACCTGAACCCACAGTTACGGCAATCGATAAGACAGCAAATTCAGGCGGTTACTGGGAGATCGATATGCACGCACACAAAGCATGCAGAGCAATCGATCATGCACCGCTGGCGGACAATCAGTGTCACCTATTCGCTTGAGATATCGGGATAACTTGAACCGTCGGTTAGAAACACTATTCCAGATGGCAATGTTTCACAGTGCTTGCGTTCACAAAACTTTTAGCCGTTCTGGTTAGCCTAACTTTTTTTATCCACCTGTACCTTTTTGCCTTAC
>LUCH01007625.1:0-15088 GCA_013368495.1 Paragonimus heterotremus | reverse complement strand
AACTGAACAGCTCCATCGGAACATGCCTGTTCACAACATGCTTTCATAGCTTCGGCGATTTGTTCTCAGTGTTCGTTAGGATAATTCGTCTGACTCGAACTAGGCAACTTGTTCAACAAAGCCTCCTCGTAAGCGTTCTTTACATACTCATCGCTCGAATGCCAGTTATGCACCTTGCATTTTACGAGCGTATGTCCTCTGATCAAATGATAAAACAAAACGGGCACGCACAACAGCATGGTCCGAGTCCAGGTGGTTGCTCCAAAAGCCACGACAGTCCTTAACAGAGTGGTGCAACCTGTAACTGACTGCTAAATAATCGAACTGTGACCACGACTGAGAAGCACACAGAGGTCTCCAAGTAACACAGTGCGTCCTCCTGTGTTGGAATGCAGTGCTCGAAATATACAGACCGTGGGATGCGCACAGCTGCAACAGTCTTTCGCCATTATCAGTGAGTTGTGCTCGGACACCAAATATACCTCCTAACCGTTTCTCATCCGAAGAAAGACGACCAAGCTGAGCATTAAAATCGACCGCTAGTATGATTATGTTTGTGTTTAGTTTCCTTCAAAAGGTTAACGAGAACGTCACAGAACGCATCCTTGGTAGCATCCGAACAGTTGTCCGTCGGAGCGTACGCCGATATAATGAACATACAACGTCTTGCTGATTTGCGTCGACAGACTTTTACCGTCGTACTGAGTCTGACGGCGCACAAGCGACTGTTCGCTAGGATCCAATCGAGCAAGCATTGCTCCGTTCTGGAACTCAGCGTGATTCCCACTCCACCTTGACCACGAGATTCAGCTTCAGCGTCGCCACAAACCCTGAGATAGAAGTGCTTGGATCGACAGTTATCTAGAAGTGACCTCAAATGGATAACCGTACTAGAATCGTAGACCCGCGCCTCCGACACCCAGCACACATCAATACCCAGACTTGAGAGAGTACTAGCCAGAGCAGCTTGATGACCGACTTGTCGGGGTGTTCGAACATTGAAGGCACCAATGTTTACCAGCTGTCTTGGCCTCAGAAAACAATTATCGCCCGAAGGCATATGGAAGGCAGAAGGAATAGAGGGTAAAACAGTAGGAGGAAGTCGAGATCGGTTAGTAATGTCACTGTCACTTCTTAGTAGCGTTTTCTTCCAGGATATTCTAAGTCACTGTTAAGGTGAGCGGCGGCCCGAGCCACAGTACCTTTTGATCAGGCACATGACCGTTATCATGTTGATGATGACGCGTCTTGTCAGTATTAAATTGGACCATATATGCAACAAACCTTCTTGTACAGTGCTATCTCTTTCAGAAACAGCATAAGGTAATCGGGTGTAAATGTAGCATATAGGTCAGGTGGTTCTTGCAAAACCTATGACAAGGCTAACTATGATCACCTAATCCAGACATATTTACCTGAACAAGACGAAAGACAGCTTCGTTGCGCGAAAGAATGAATAGCTATATGAGTCATACTAACCGGAAATCTGAGATTATTTGAAGGAGGTTGAAAGACTTGGCTGTACAAATCGATGAGGGGTTTGGTAGAAGCAGACTGTGCGTCAGTGGATGTGGTTGTGGAGTTCGTGGAGGAAATGACCGGAGGGGGTTTAACATCAGTCTCCAGATTGTCTGTCAGAGTACTGGACCAGATGGGAGAAGCAGGTTCGTCAGCCGGATAACTCGTATTTGACTTCAGACGATTACTACTGTCCAGTTTGTTTCCAGATTCATCCACATCCTCGTCATCCGTAGGACCGGGTGGAGGAGGAAGATAGGCGAAACACACAGAGTAATCCGACACTGTGAAGGAGAATACAAAAAGGAATTTAAAAAAGAAAACTTAAAACCAGCAGATTCCAATCCAGAAAATCAAATCTACTTAGTCTTACAGACGAAATGTTTGTCTCTCAGATTATGCACATGGACGACAATTACCTGGTGCAACGTGTACCGATAAATAAGACATTTAAACTGAACTTCGAAAACCAAGTTGTGTGTGAGCGTGCGCGGATGTTTACAAACACACACGCCGTGGATCTAGAAACCAACAGATCATCCAGTGAAATGCAGAAACAAAAAACAAAGGAATCCGAACATAACATTTTCTCATAGAAGTGCTGGCGGATTCCTAACTAACATACTAAAGCTATACGAAACAGGTGAGAGAGAGAGAAAAGTTTAAACAATGCACGAGGATACAAGCACGTGAGCACGTTATTGTGAGATGGGCCGGGGCCACAAGTTTAGTTACGTTTTAAAACAGCATTAATCGCCACCAAACAGATCACTTCCCAGCAGCAACTAGTTCGATAAGCAAAGAGCAACGATTGAAATATCTACCAACTTCTCAAACATTTGCGTACGTTTCCACTCTATCGATCGGTAATACTGCTTACAAGTAGTCCGTGGGACTTTTTTTAATGTATGAGAACTTCCATCAAGGTCTGCGACAAAAAGTTCGAAATATTTGACGTTCGTCTTTTTGTAACCACACATTATACGAGTGTTTCTTCTTACTGACTGCACCTATACGTATCCGGCTTCACAGCAGATTGATCTATCAGATGCGAGGGTAATCCGCTCCACTACCGTACTTCAACATTTATAGCTACAGTTTACTGCCACGAAACAGACGAACGCAAACCACTGGGTAGCTATCTCGACTTGAACTGGGGTATTTTGAGACTAGAGATAAATATAGAATTGCTACTGATTGAGCTATGGACATGTTCAGGGCTATGTGAAATAAAAGAACAGTCTAATGGCTCTTTAATGATCCCTTACATGAACAAAACTAATTCTATTTTAACTTGACACTATTGTATCAAACATTGAAACGTAACGATCGCCTGGTATGGTCAGTTTTGTTGGTTTACTGACGGGTTTTAGTCACTGGGTGCTACTCGATCGTTTCGTGAAAGTTTGGAGATAATTACACTGTCGCATCGATGAGCCGTTCCACATCCGTCCCAACTTGTTCACTGTCGAGTTTGTTCATACCAATCGTCAGGTCATATTCTGCAGTCTTCGTTAAACCACTGATTCCCCGACGAATAGAAGTGCACTTTGGGATTGGCCAAAGCCTACTTTCGCATGGGGTTAAATATACCTGAAGGTCACCTTCATAAAATACTTCAAAATGAAACAAACTGGAGAAACAGAAAACCATGCAAGCTTACCTGTGTCAAGATCTGGTTCAAATGAAGTCAACCGGTTGGTGACATTCCCATACGTCCGGCTTTTATCAACCCCCGTGCTAACACCGATTACAGAATTGGGAGTACGGTCTAATATAGCACGTTCATCGTCCAAATCATCGTCGTAGCGATCTAGGCAAGGAGCACCGGATGTAGGAGCAAACAGGTCGAGGCTAAAACACGAATATACATCTTCGGAACGCAACGTGCGTGATTCGGACAAACTATGAATGGAAATGGAATCTTGTACGGGACACCAGTTATCATCGTGCGCACGGCTGGTATTTCGCATCGAAACTAAATCATCTAGTAGAGTGGTCCTGATAGCTGTACCCGTCGTCAGTTTAGTTACCGATGGTTTGCTTCGCTTGTCCAACGGATTGATCATTTCATAGGTGGCACTCTGCTTGATGGAGTGATTGCTTGAAAATTGGGAAATAGGTCTAAAACGTTTGAACAAACACAAGAAGAGATAAGTGAGTATGTACTCAAGCTGAAAAAAATGGGTAGTCATGTGAGTGTTTAGATAGTACGCATTACAGGATTATTAAATTGATAGTTACATAAGGCGATGTCACGAAGATGGCATTATGGACAGTTAGTACTGGACGCGTAACTCAACATAAGTGCACAAAATGAGTAATGATTAGGTAACGACGTATCTTTGTTGACAGAAATTGGACGATGAGTGCAGCTCAACTCATGAGAACCCGGCATCATACTCGATTCGTCTCATTTTTTTGAGACCGAACAACTGGCTGAGCTGTATTAAGTCAAAGTGAGTCGATGACGTGTCCATACTCATTCTAAGTTTCCCATAAGCATATTTTTTCTGCCCAACATTTTAAAACAAGACCAAGACACACTAGCCTGCATTCTACATTTCTGCCGGTCAGCATACCAAGCTTGAGTCCGGTGAACAAACGAGGATCATGTGTGGAATCAGGTGAAAAATGACGATTGGATGAATAGTCGGTTAAGCAAATGGTCGACACTAGAAAGTAAACGATACAAACTGTCATATATAAACGCTCAAGCACACTAGTTTGCAAACATTGCTCAGACTGTCTGATCGCTTCAAGAGGAGACACAGAAAATGTCGTGCTAACTCTAATCGACGACCCCACGATGAGAACTTCCTTCCGAATTGAAATCATAGAAACCATTAAACTTGCTGAGTGATATTTTGAACATTGGTAAGCAGTAAACAATACAAGTTTAACAATACTCACGACTGATCGCAGCTGTCACGTTTTCATAGAATTCCCAGCCAACCCCTTCAGAATTTCGTTTACGATGATTCAGTTACTGTGTCATCACTTGAGGCAATCGGGGCATTACTTGTAAGCGTTTAAATACGGTGATTCAGTCGTATCTAATGTGAGGTCAATGGCATACTAATCAACATGACTGTCTGTAGTGACCAGTAATCATGTGGCTTCTCTAAAGATCCCGGTTACAACTTTGTTTCCCTGTTTGTTTGTTTTGTACGCATGATTATGTGTACGTCTGTTATAGCAGGCGTGATACGAACTCAGCTTATTCAGTCGTGCATCCAATTGCACGAAGCGAATGTCTGTCAGTTTTCACCTGGTGCCCGTTTTCAACTAGATGAGCGAGGATGGCACTGTTGATCGATCGTGATTCCTCGTGCCCAAGCGATCGTGGATGGAGTTTCCGGATTCCTTTCGAAAGCGTTCGACCAACATAACCTGTTCCACAGGAACAAGTGAATGGGTAGATACATAGATGACGTCTGAACTCTCAGTCTATCTTTGTTATAAAACCTGAGAATTGGGGACGTCGATAGAATGTATCGAATACTGTGTGCATATTAGTATCCGAGCTGGCTACGATAAATATATCGTCTACGTATCGGTGGTATTGACCGAACTGGCTGATGATGGATAGAAGCGTAATGCGTTCAAGCTTCCCCGTGAATATGTAGGTCAGGAGAGGTCCGAGCGGGGACCCATTGCTACGCCATCTACCTGTGGATACAGCACACCGTTGAACCGCAGCTGTACATCGAGTGTGCAACAGGGCAGAAGCCCTTTCAATTTCAGTGGTGGTAAACCAGTATCGATTCCGATCTCAGACACGTAGTCACAGATAAAATTGACTGTTTCCAGCAGCAGTGCGTTTGTGAATAACGACACTATGTCTAATAAGTATGATTTATGTGAACTCATGTTAACGTTCTGTATGCACTCGGTAAATTCAGACGTGTCACATAGAGTGAGCGGGGCAATCGTTTTTCGGAAGGGTTCAAGCAGTTTCCCTAGCCACTTCGCCGTTGGGTGGTAAGGGAAATTCATCATATCAAGTATTGGACGAACCGGTATACCAGTTTTGTCGACTTTTGGTAGTCCATAGAGATGGAGTACAGTAGAGCCCTATTAGCCGTAGTTACTCATAAGTCACACGGGTTATTAGCTTTTCCTCTTTTGATGACTTAAGACACCTAATGATCTGTCCGAATTAGAACACTTTGTACTGCCGAGGCTATTGGAATCAGGCTGCCTGACCCCGTATTGTGTCATCAGAAACGGTTTGTTCAGGCGCTGCACCATCTACCACGGCCACAAATCCATCGAATCGATGGCCAACCTGCGCGGTCAAACCAATGAACAGTCGTGACGCAGCCGACCAACCAAGTCATCGCCAAGTGACTGACCAGTGACTTAGTTTCTCTGCAATAAGTCTGATCGATGTATCGATCTAACTCTATTAACTCCCTATATAACTGTACCGGTGTGAAGATGAATTGTCGAAAACATGTTCGCCCATGTCTTTATTCTCATTACTGGAAATATACGGTTTGTTTCCAAACCCTACTGCGTTCTTTTAGTTCGGTGCCAGTTGGGACTATATTTCGAATGCTCTTCAGGAAAGGCGTAGTAAACTACTGGTGAACGAGGGTCAAGCGCATACCCACTTGCCCACTAAATATCTCATGAAAGTGTAACGGGGAATGTAGTCCCGGTCGTAGCAATGATATGCTTTACTGAAGTGCTGATGATAAGAGCGAAACTTCAGTAGGATGATTCTTTTCGAAAGAGGCTGGATGGAATGTCTGTCTGAATGAGGAAGCTACAACTAACTGAGCGACGTTCAATTCACATCAAACAAATCACCCACAAATAACAATTGTTTTTTGTTCACGTGAAAAGCACTTAGAGGACGTTCCTCGATTTAAGCTTAAGCACATCAAAAGGATAACACAGAGAAAGTAGAAACGACAGAAATTTCCGGAAGAAATATGACAGCAAGCAGACATCAAAAGGATCATCTGATTGAAAAGTTGAAAAGAAAGCACACTCTTTGGTTGTACACATTCAATGGTTCCCAAAACTGACGCAAAACAGTTCAGACTTAATGCTTTTGCTGATATTTTATCAATTTTGTCAGATCGTCAACTAGAAACCTGGAACAGATGCAGTTTATGAGCAAATATGATATGACATCCAGTGAGAACATGACAGAAACTATATGGGTTAAGTGTAGAATTGATGCTTGAAGGAAAGTAATACATTCTCACAAGCGTAGAGAAAAAGACAACTATTGTGTATATTGAGGGAAATTGAAGTAACTTTTGCTGAGAGGTCGCAGAAAATTTGACCAAACACGTGTATGAAGCACAAAAAGGGACTGTACAGTCAACTAAACATTGTTTTCAGAAGAAAAGACAATAATAATTATCTGAAATGGCAAATTCTGTCAGTAAGTTTAAAGAAATTGCAACAAGCATAGGTCACAAACACACTACGGCTAACATATGAATTGTACATGAGTTCCGGTATTTACTGTATACAGTTCCCTCTTGGAACCGTCAAGCTACCTGTGGATACTTTTAGACTGCTTGAAAAATGGGAACGGATCAGAAAGCTTAATTACACTCATACCAAACGAAACGACTTTGAGTGGAACGGGGAACATTATTATGTACGATAGATGAGCAACAATGAAGTTTGGTCGTAGTGATTTCTGTTGAAACAGACTATTCGAATAGCATGTTCAAATGTTTACTTTGTAAACATTAGTCTTCGAGCTTCAATCAAATACCAATACAATGTGTGCAGCAAAACTCCTACAGTGCGGTCTGCAATCAAACATGTACCGACTCTATCACGTGAGGTAAACATGGTGTACACGGTAAAAGTGTAGAAGACAGTCAGTATAGTGAAAGATTCACAGATCTGATTAGCAAGCACGTACGTACAAAAGTAACTTACAGATCAAGTTTATCCCGATGGCCAGTTCGCATATTCTCCTCGTCGTAGCCAGTGCACGGACGTCTAATATCTGTGGCTGAGAGAGCAAGGTGGAACTGAATATCAACATGCGGATATAATCAGATGAACAAGGCAAACACCCTACCAGGAACAGCTGCACTGTTTCTTGGAACAGAAAAATAGTGATCAGAAGAAAGAGCAAGTATATTAGTAATGAAGTAATTCCGGTTGAGTACTCAAAACAAACAGCAGTTGTGAAAATTTGAACACCAGCTGCATTCGTTCACATTCCGGTGAACTGCTCGAATGGACGAGAATCTCGCTCGTTGATCATAACTCATCAGCACTCTGAAACTATTCGTTTTCAGGGAGACGTAATCTCCGAGTGTTGAAGATGCGACCTGGGTACAGAATTGCAGTAGTCCAGTTTCATGGAGCCTATTATGAAATGTATACACTGATCATAACACTCGATTCACAAAGATGCATACCTCAGGTCAATTCATAACACTGAGGAGAATACGTACTGCTGATGAGCTACAGCGGACGAGCACAGGTTTCAGGAAACTCCTTGTCTTGCTGAAATATACTAGACAAAATATCAAGTGAAACATGAAAGCTACAAACAAGTGTGAGTAATCCGAAATGAACAACAACCTCAGCAACTGACTAGTAACCAGTCAGCAAGATAACAAAGTTTGCCACGTACATGTCCAAGATCGTCCAGTCCAAGGACTATCGATTTGCTCGCAAAGAGCAACACACCAGTCTCAGCAGAAATTGGCAACAACACTTGATAGTACCCAACAGAACAGCATGATTCAATCAGACAAAGATGTATTGTTGAAACACTGTGGATAGCTATCTTTTTAAACATAAAGCTGTCTAACGAGGGGATGGAGGGATATAAATAAAACGAGTCAAGATCAAGAAGATCAAGCTGAATACATAAAGTATTTGTGTGTTGAGCCGGTACTCTGATTTAATCTAAAAGAAAAGTTACCTTATCTCAGAAGATGGATCAGTTGCGAAAGCAAAACTTCCAAAGCATGTATACAGGTTTCGTAAACAGACGGAACACACACTACATGAAAAATCGTTGACACTTTTAACGGTGACGGACTGCGATGAGGATCAGCCGGCTCACAACTGATCACGTTTGAGGGTCCGTGCAAACTGACCGCATCAAAAATGGTCATCCCCAACTGGATAAAACAGACTTACAGGCAGGGGCTGCGAGTCTGAAACATAATCATGAAATGTGTATTTTCTAATGTTCGAATAAGTCCCGTTGCATACTACAGGAACAGTCTGGTATTACGTGCAGCAGTTATCTGTCGTGTGAAACATGATAAATTGGGTGACTGTGAAAAAGCCCACAGTGGGGAACCGTAGGATAGGCTGTTAGACACATATAAGCATTCTGAGTATAAAACCGAGGTAGGAAGCTACCAACAGTTCATGCGGTTACGTTGAAAAATTAGGGAAATAAGCCGATAAAGTTTGCAACAGTAGCAACAATAACAGCACTCAGAGAATTGTCATTGCGCAAAAGCGATAATGAAGATGTAAAAGGTAAAGAAACTAACCACTACTGGGAAAAACGGTCCATAAGAAGGATGACCATTCTCATCAACGGCTTCCGCTTCTATACAGACCCGATGGCAGCAGCAATAGAATGCATGAAGCACTGTCGGAAAATAGACACAAGTTACAACAACTGTTGTTGTGTGACATATACTTTCGTTTGTGAGTAGTAAAGTGCGTGTACTGGAGAACGAAAGGACAGACCTCAACATCAGAAAGACGAGGAATCAGGAACGACTATTGAAAACATGTGTAAGTTATGTGGAGGAAGTGCCACCAAGTCGAATCACAATACATTGCTGCCAACGAGTGTGGATACGCGTCAGCAATGCAAATGAGCGTACGCGTTCACCGCTCTCTGTTTTCACACAACCTGTATGTTCTGGTCCTACTACTGAACAGCAGCCGCATAAGTAGTATAATATGATCGTTCATCTTCACTGCACAAGTCATGTGTTCAACTGTGTCTAACAGCTCTATGCCCTGAACTAGCGAATCTAAATTAAGTGAACGAGATCGCTCATTGTAGCTGCTTGCTTAGACATCACAATACACAACACCGCGCTCATAGTGAAAACAGTTCTTGCAATCTTTGCGTTGCTACAGCAGTCGTATCCAATGTAGAATACCGTTCGTTGTCAACTTTATACGTAACTACGTTCGATCCCATGACATTCACATCCCTCACGGCTATCGACTTTCATTGTACACACGAAATGCTCGATTTTATTTCTAAGACAGACGTTTCGTGTGAACTAATGATATCGTAATGGGAAGTCCATCTAGACCAAAGGTAACCGAGGTCTTTCTGTCAATGCCGGCGCACAGGGAAGCAACCAATCCTTTCAAGCGATTTATTGACGATGTTCTAAGTATAGCTAACAATGAGTGGGTCAAAGGTGGGTACTAGTTTGCTCGCTTTGGGTTGTCTCACATGGAAGTAACACCAGAAGGAACATTCGACATTCGGTTGGCCACAGTTGAGCATGGACGGAGCGGTGTTACGCTGACCACATCACAAACCAATTAGTCTTAATGGGTTTTGAGGTAAACGCATTCACTTATAATGTCAGTGTGTGTTGGTGGATAGTATGATCACCAGAACAAGTCTGAGGTGTGCAATACCAGTGACAACAGGCCACTATCTATTGAGGTTCACTCGTCTCATACAGGGGGTTTCTATATCTGAGTTGCACTCTCCTTCTTGTGCTCTATTATTGCATGACAACGTGATCCCTAATTTATGTAAAACTGACAACTTCATGAGTTCCATTCATTTGTTCACTCAAAACGATGAAACGCCCATGATCGGCAGACAGCCAGGCTAAGTAAGTACGGGACACAAATCCGAGCAACAGACATCACTGATCCGTTTACAGCAAGTAAAACAAAAAGTTAAGCTATTAAACTGAAGGCTATGAATTCAGCGTTCTGCCCTCACGGCGCTGACGAGAAGTAACTAATTTAGCTTTGTTCAGATGAGTTGGTTCCATTGTTTGTCTATTTCCTCGATCACTAAGGCTGACTTAAACGCGGTGGGATTTAACGGCTAATGTCAGCGCTTTCAATTCCTTGGTCGCTGGATTCATCATTGATTCAAAATATGAGGAAAGGATTTCACCATCATCACCGTGAAATTGGCGATCGGGACTCAGTAGAACCAAACAGCCATGGAACAAGGAATGCGTATTGTACAACCTTAAGTTGGAATAATTCCCTACTTGGGAAGAAAAAGGAATGGTAGACATAATGCATTGAATCTTGGGGCATCGTTGACTGATCGGTCAAAGTTGCTGTGCTCAGACCATGCGAACAACATGTGATGACAGTCAAAGAGTTGTCATATGTGGGGAGAAAACGGATATGAGAACACAAATTCAGCAGATGATAATCCAAATACCCCATGATTATTCGCATCGTTCGTACTCAATATTGCACGCCATTCAAGTAGGCTTGGGACATTTTTTGAAAATATCGGCCAGCTGAGTAGCAGTTCGTGCAAAGAGAAACGCGTAGAAAACAAGTTTGTTTTCAGTGTTTCATCATCAGGTTAAATCAATCCGGCCGATTCGTTCAAGCCGATCTATCGAGGCAGTGGAACCCAATTGAAGTAGGTCAATGGTCGTTCACTATATATCGCAGAAGTCATTACAATCTGTTTGTTTGCTACACGTTTCTTCTTATGACTAAACCGGGAATATTTACAGTACTTCCTATGAACATCTAATTAATATGCACTCTGAAAATGGATGCACGGCGTTCCGTAATAGGGGACGTACTAGAAATAGACGAAATTTGTAAAACAAACCAAACGCGAATCAACTAAACAATGCATATCCGGATCACGCTCTCGTACACAACTGTCTCTAACTTAAAACAATGTGGACGTACAGAAACAGCCACAGCACAAGCACGAACAGGACGTGAATACGGAGGGATAGAACAATGTGCTTCGGCGAACTGCAGGATGCATTTCCCTGCGTCCTTAAACAGTAAACTGAAAGTGTGTAGAATGGTTACATTGTCTTATTACATGCTTGTTGTATGCTTGGAGATGAAGGGAGCCTAGATTCAGCGATGTAGAAAGATTTGTGCTGGCAATCTCCCAACTTTTAACCGGCTGTGATGAGCTCCATATTAGGAAGAAAAATTCATCATTGGTGGTGTGGGCTTTCGAACACATCCAAAAAGTAAATGTGCTAACCATAGGTGACAACTAGAAAAAACATACACACAGCAGAAAAACCTAATTTCTCTCAAAGTCAAGTGTGTGCAGAAGGTATGGGATATACGGGAACTATTTCGGTAGCTGCCAGTGTATTATTCGAGAACATATGAGGACGCATCTCGAAACTGGATGAGACGTTATCAATTGAACGTACCAGCCCATTACTCTGCTTCGGTAAAAAAAGGTTCAAAATAACATTAGAGCTATTCTGATAAGTAGACAATAGTATGAAGCTTGATGACTGACAGAACCTAAGCTGTATATCCATTGTTTAGGTTATTTGAACGTGGCCCTGTTTACAAATTCCGCCTGCCTCTTCATGTGCGTATGTCCGTACTAGATAAAATCTGCACAAGTTCTGTCCTACGAATTTCAACCGAGATTGAACAGATGAGTCCACGAATGTGCTCAAGGCAATGTGGAATTGAACAAGGTGGATCGAGTGTTACCGACGACGGTGTAGCAAATAGATGTTTGATTGAGAATGCAAAAAAACATGAAGCAGAAGACATCCAATATCTGAGGGGACAACCGGAAAGCATTTGACAAAGCGTTTTCCATTCATGGATGAAGTATGTGATCCAGGTACGTCATTACCAGAGGAATGTAGCTCAAGCAATCCTAATGACAATGGTAGAATGGTCGGTCAAAGTGGAAATTGAGACAAATATTAAAATGATCCATATACAGTTGACCATGTTTAAGCGAGCCAGTACATAAAAAGATTCACTTAGCTGTCGAGCACAAGTCCAATAGGTTTGGTAAGTAAATCGTAGTCATAGACTTGGATCCAGTGGACTATTAAACGATCACATAGACCACTGTCATTATGTCAACCAATGAAGAACATATGCTAACTCCTTGCCAAATTGCAATATAGTTCAGGCTTGCTCACAAATAAACCCACAAGAATCAAGCAATAAACGTATAAAAAAAAGTGCCCATATCTATCCATTTGGTCAGGACGGTTACTATGGTGACCACAGTTCATAGTTATATTTTGTAATTCATTTTTAGACGTTTTTGTGTATAACGTTTTTTTTTAAACTTTATCTGTACATTTGTTCGAAATCATTACTATCATTTTTGAATTTGACCGATAACAAGAATAACTAGGAGCTACCGCTCATTGTCTCTGTCTTGTTCTATTGTGTGAATTTTTGGGCTGGTGAAATAATTGCACGGTAAAATATTTTAGCTCAGCTTATTTGCTGTTCTGCCGACACTCAATGTTCGTCATCCATCGCCACGTGTGGAATTATCTATCGGTCATATTTCGAACCTACTCTCTGGCGCTGTCCTCCTCTCGTGTAGTAACCTATTCAATTCAACGAACCTTCACCTGTCAGCGAGTCGTTCCATTTTTGTTGATACGTTTTCCGTTTAATTTGTATGCATACCTTTTGCAACTATCCGTTACCGTTGCAACACTTTTTTGGTGTTACAGTATTTCAGTCATTGTTATCATTCAATTGATTAAGCCACTACAGTACTATGCACGGTGAACCTGTCCCGAGAGATTATACGCTAGTGAAAAGAACAAATACTCGGGGATATACGAAGCACGTGTCATAAATAAAACAGACTGCATAGTATGGTAAGCCTGAAGGTTAGTAAACGAATGTACGCATGAAATCTAACTCCGGCAAATAATTCATGCGTACTCCCATTGATTGAATGCATGACCAACACAGTCGGCATAGCAGATAAAGCATTTTATGCAAGGGATGTCTAACAGATCACCGCAAATTAGCATAATAAAAGTGTGCTTGTTTGTGTTTATAGTGAGACACAGTGTCCCTTAATGTTATGATTGTACGAGCCTATAATCAGAGTTTCCATGACTTTTTGGTTGATCGATGAGCACATCAGACGAATAATGACGCGCAAAAGTGTGACGGGGGAACAAGTGACAAGAATATCACAAGTTCATTTTTCACAAGATCAGTTCCACTGTAAAGATCGTTGATGGAACTACGGTAAGAGACGATGAATAATGTGAGGAGAACAGTGTTTAACGCCTATCGGATTGAGTAACAGAAAGTATATAAGTGTGAAAAACCACTAAGCAACATATAAGAGATGCTATCTTAAAGTACGCATGTAAGCCCATGTGGAAGCCTAGGTCCGACTTCCGATGACACGTCAACTTCGACTGCAACCTTCTGGTAACCGCACGAGAACGCCGTAGCCCTGTGATAATTCGTGAAAAATATTACCAAGTAGGACAAACACGTGTCGCATTATTCGGGAGATGCAACTAGCTCTTGCACACGGCTATACTTTACGCAATATGTGAGGCGTTGTGAAAAAATAGTCAGCGAAATGATGCCAGCAATTACAATCTGATAATTGAGGATAGTGTATTTCCAACTATTACGATACACTTCAAATCATGGAACAATAGAAATGTGTCAAGCTTTAGCAAATACTTCGTCTTGTGTCATCTTTTGCCTTGGAAATAGTGTAAGCATGCACACGAACTTCGCTGAACACAGAAATGAGGAGGCTAACTGTACAACCGCAACGACAAGCAGTAAGAGTTTTTCGAAGAATCTTAATGGCATTCTTGATAACACACTAACAAAACAATCACTCATTTTTTATCCATGGAAAATTTATTTCTTATCCCCACATAATTCAACTGCACCCGGTAGAGACAACTGAATTATATTCCTCCATTCTTTCAATCAAAGCATCATCGCATGAGCTCCAAAGATCTCTTTTGTTTTTATAACGAACGCGATTTCCTCCAATCTTACAATCTCGGTTTACGAGTACCCTGATCTTCTCGAAGTCCTTAATCACTCGCTCTCATTGTTTAATAGGTATGCTCGTGACAATGTACGGCACTTTCAGTGTGATTGTCCGCTGTTTCTCCGTTCACAAAACAAATGAATATTATGCATTTGTTTCCTATTGTCACAATACATAGGTGCATGAGTGCAGTGTACAAAACTTTATATAGTACTCTGCCCAAGAAGAAACACTTCCGTCCAGGAGGCACATTTGCGAGATACGGATTTTTATACCAGCTATTTCTTCTTTTTTTTAAAAAAGAAAGGACTATATTGGAAATATCTGCAAAGGTTTGTAGTGTACCTGGTTTCCCTTGAAACGAAACCATGCAATAATCATGTCGGATTAAACACAGTTTTATTACGCAATGACCTTGAAAGAATGACTAAAGCAAATGGATTTGTTCTCCAAATATCACCCAAACAGCCGAAAATCTGTTACACACCTATTACTAATGAATCACGTTGGAGGTTAATTCAGCAGCTGTGTTGTTCCATGAACCACATCCAATCAATGTCTCATCATCATCATCATCATCAT
>LUCH01007623.1:0-20053 GCA_013368495.1 Paragonimus heterotremus | reverse complement strand
ACGTGCAGATGAGTGTGCATGTTTGTGGTTTGCTTTTTGACATGAACTATGCAGGAGTTTGCTCAATAAACGAATTCTCAGGCCAAGCGTCTTTTGCGGTCACAACGATAGTACGTTTGCGGCTTTATGCAAGTTGATTTGAATTCTATAGAAAAAGTAAGGGGTAACTACACCCGCATTACCCGACTGATCAGGTCTAGCCCGTGACTAGATCAATCTATAAACCAGTCTGTTGGTCATTGGAGGTGAACAGCAGTTTTTTATGAAGTACTTTCACTGAGCACTACTCCTTCGACAATCAATGGCCTTTAGCCAGTCGATAGAGATCTACACGCATGTCACTGAATAACAGTCCGGTGTAAGAATGCATAAAGTACGTTTGTGTCGCGTTTTACGTTATTGTAGAGTGCGATTTCGTGAAGCTTTAACCTAAGGATATTCTACACGTGAACAGTCATTGATATAAAGAGTTGCGCTCTTGATCTGTGCACTTGAAGACGTTTTAACCCCTAGAAGAATGACAGCGGACGTTAATAAGCGTGAGATGCAATGGAAGTGCTGTGAACCATATCTGGGAGCGGAAGAATGTCTCAGCACTTTTTTAGGGATAGTCCATGCAAAATGCGTCACTGACCCACTGTTAAATGTCTTGTTCTGAGTTACGTTTTCAACATCTCTGACTAATTACATTCATCTGTGTATTTTTCATCCTTCGAAGGTGCTCAATTTAACTACGCTTACAAGTCTTCGTTGTCCACTTCTCGGTTGAAACTTCGAAAGCTTGGTTAAAACTTGCTCATGAAGTCAGTTGGAAGCCAGCGCGTGTCATGTCGGTCTTTTACCAAGAGCACTTCTGCTTAACAGTGGTTACAAAAGCACGACCAAATTTAAGTAATTCACTATCCACATACGTTTAAAATGTTTACTGTCATGTGCATTAGTTGCCCTAGGATGACTTACAGTAAGGGTCAAATTGCCTCAAAGTGTTATTGCATAGAGTGTACTTTGGACGACGTGCCCCGGAGATGAATGTTCATTAAGTAAACTGGCCAAGATTAGTGAGCTAGATGCATTGAGAGATCACCTCTGACTACGTACAAAAGAACATAGCATAGAAATTTTCTTTATTTCAAGATACACCCGTCAGATTCACAACCGTCTCTATCAACTTTCATTGCACATCTTCATAATATCGACGGTCTAGCTCATAAAACGCTGAGGTTAATTGCGGTGGTTCCAATCTCGGTTCGGCGACAACTGCACAATTAACCTAATCCACGAGATACCGTCGATTTTAAAGAAGGCTTTACAAACCGACCTCTTAGTAAAATACAAGAGGATAACTGATCCAGAAATGCAGTAGGCGATTGCTTTCAAATAGAAAATTTAGTTTTAACTTTGGAGCATACTTTTTAAGGGTGGCATAAATGTGACTGATGACCACCGTATTTAATAGTCACAATCATGTGTGATTATATGTCCCATATAAGAATAACGCATTGTTAGTCTTTCCAATCACGACAATACAGTTAACGCCTGTAACATTCTCGTGTTTATCAACTATCTTTGTACGTGCAGTATGAAAAACATGAAAAAACATATCCAAAGGGTCTCCTAATGACAAATAAAAAATATCCAGATAATTGTAACTGCGGGTTAGGACTGCAGATGTTTGCGCGCGAGTTTACGGATAACGTTTGGCGTGAAAAAATAAACTTTATTTAAACAAAAAAAGAATTATACTGTGTTAAATCTTTCTGTGATTTTTCGAAGCAATCTAACAACATCTTTCACTTCGCTTGAACTTTAGCTGGTAGTCACTGAGAACCATCTGTACATGTTCGGAATCAATGTTTGCTCAAGCTACGACTAACTCCGTGGTTGTTATTGCCAAATTTGCCACTTATCTGACAGTCTGATCAATCACTTAAGTCAGCCATGATGTTTGCTATGTGATATTCATGATAAAAAGTGCGCAGATGTCCTTGTGTCAGTATCATTTGTCATTAATGGTGACGTCACGTGATTTATGTCCACTTGTTTTATTCGCAGCTATTGGTGGAACCGAGTTTTTTTTAACTGGAGCCAAGTGTCTTCCTAGAAATTTACATGTGCATTTATGTTGTTTTAACAGAGATTGTATATAATGATTATATGGCTGATATACTTCTTTTTGTGTGTCCCCGAGGACTGTTTTAGATATCGTCAGCTTCCAGTAACAAGTTACATTGATCTGTCTTCACTAAACAAAATATAACTTAATGGTCCGGTATTAGTAATTGAGCCGTAGGAACGCAATAACAACATAACGGAACTGCAGATAACCTACTTCTATTTGGACAGTTCTGTGAATTCAAGGCGAAACCCATTGTGGGGTCTTGTGCCACCCCAATTGGAGTATTTTAACTGACTCCCTTATTTAAATGTATATTCACTTGTCCGTTTTATACACCACTCACAACAATACCATTTTGTCATTTGAAGGGTTCTGTGGGATTTGCTTCCAGGGTTATTCCAACCGCCATTAAAGTATGTCGCTGATGACATAGGTGTACGGACAACTATGTAATATTTTCAGATGGACTCATACTAAGATTGTTTACAAATTGTTAGCGTTTTGATTTTGAGCAATAACTCATCAAATAACCAACGCGAGTTGTCTCTAGTGTTGCAGGAGTTTCAGTAGACTACAGATCGAGAAAAGGTCATGTTGAAAAGATCGCCACTGACAAAAATCAGAGTACCGGCTATCATATGGAAGGATATTTGAATGACCTGTGCACTTGTGCAGACAAAATAAAAGCTATAAAAGTCGTGAACTTCACGACGCAAATAACGCGCAAACTAAAGTCCAAATTTACCACAACTACACCTTTTCAAAACACCAATTCTGTCAAGCTGCTCGATTATATCTCTATTAAATGGTTGGGTAAATTTAAATCTCAAAAAAGAAAGTGATTCCAAATGCAGTATGAAATGTGTATCGTAAAATTCCATTAATTCCATTTGTTGTGTGTAAACTAAACTTTTGCGCGGTAAGTAAGTTTGCCAACCCTAATTGACAGTTGATGCAGCTGCGTTAATTACAACATTCGCGTTCGATTTGAGCAATTATCCATACGCTTCGAGAGAACTGTCGCGTTAATATAAAATTTCGCGCGCTGCAGCAACCACGCTGAAAGCGAATAGAATCTTTTTTGGATGAACAGATATGCGGGACAAAACCACACATATCCGATGAAGACGAAGCGTACTAGATATCGTTAGGTAAGTTGCTGTTTATAGAGTTTCACTAACACTTTCTACGAAAACCACACCACCGAAGACGGAATGTCTGCGGAAAGTTCAGATATTTCTCAGTGTATTCAACTTCAAAATGGAAAACCAAAAGTGACAAGCACTACCTATATATATATATATATATATATATATATATATATATATAACTTCTGTTTAGCTGTTACTCACTCGACACCATCAAACTTAACGAAATTCCTTCACTTATCGGTATAACAAAATATCCGGTAGTTGTCTATCTTCTCACCTGAAGTTAAAACCTTCAAAAAAATTTTATCAGTTAACATCTGGATGTTACTTCAGTTACAGTAGGGAATACTTTCTCTGTGTGAACGAAATTTTCATTCAAGTGAGATAGTTGTCCTCTTCACATTGGTTTTTCAAGTTTTACCTCGTGTTTTTTGGTGTATTTTGTCGCTTCTTTATTATGTATGCTGTGTATTATGTTAATCTTAATGACTGAAACATCTTTTCGTCAAGTTGCAATGAAAGATCTTGCGAAATGGTTTACTAAGTATATCGGTTTCTATCATTTTATAAAATGCATCTACAGTCCATTGCATAAAATCCCATCAAACAATCCTGGTCTGTTTAAGAAATTGTTTGCATCTACCTGGTCTTGCTGTTCGTCCATTATTTCAAAATCTGCTTGACTTTCACCTCACGCCAATAATATTATTTTTGAACCTACTAGAAAATGGAATGAGTTGCCCATTTTTCTGTGTTGCCATCAGTCGCGACCCTCGTCTACACTCTCCGTGGCTTACTTCAACATCGTCAACGTGATATAAGCTCATTTAACTAATCAGACTTCCTTCAATGTAGGCGCTGTTGTACAATCAGACAAAATGAAACCCACTGGGTGATTACTAGTTATGAACGATTTGTTTTGATTGAGCCCAGACGTATGCAGTCAGCGGTGTGTTATCTAGTACGTGGAACTCAATTTTTAGAAATAAACGAATTCCAAGGTATTATGTTTAGATGGTTCACTGAGATACACAATTACAGTCTTTATTGGGTCCGTACATTACACGTTTGAGGTCATGTTAGAAAATGCGGCAAAAGCACATTGTTAGGTTTACCTAGACGAAACAGTTGATAGAATAACCTTGGATGTTCTACATTACTCGCGAACGTGTGTTCCTAAAAACGCAGATGTTATAGAGCAATAACTTGACATAATTGAAGTCCCGCCAGTGTTGGTGGAGAGGTATGGCCTGATCTTCCACAATTTTGACACTAGATTATACAGACGCATATGGGCTTGTACTGTATGATTGAATAGTAATTAATGCTTTTTATTAATCTAATTGTCATGAGCATGCTAAATTCTAATTCACGGATGTCAAGTTCCTAATTTCGAAATTTCAGTTTAGTAATCACAGGACTACAAGCTGCTCTTAAGAAAATGAAGCCCCAAGTAACCCTGTCAGTCGGTCCATACACGGTGGCTCCTGATGCAATCTGAAAGATATTCTAGACGTAAAATGTTCTTGAAAGCTGGGATGACGAATTAGTCAAGTAGAATTAAGTCGGTTTGTGGATCCTGTCTTTATGAACAGACAAACTTAACTATCCGGAGTGCACAAGTGAATTGTAACCGCCGTTGAGAATTTACGGAATGATAATATTCTGTTATCAGTTTATGAGCAACCCCAATTGTTTTAGAACTGAAACGAAAAGACTGGACCTCAAACTTGTGTTGACCATTGTGCTAATCTTAGTTCTTTACTCGAACAACATAATCGTCCGAGCTGAGTCCTTGCTTCTAATATGGGGCCGTTATGTGCCAGTGTGGATTGTGAACCGTCTTCCGTTTGGTGCTTGGGCATTTATTTGCATAGTTTTATTGTATAGCTTTTGTACAGTTACATCTGGAGTGGAATTAATGAAGTGTTCAAGTAACCATAGTTGAAACTAACAGTGTGAAGTAACTAGACATTCCGACAGTGAAACCAAAAGACGCAAACCACTTGATGTTACCTGGCATAAGCGTTCTTGTAATTTAAGAGTACACGCAAAAGGGGTATATAAAACATGACCATACTTGAATGGGCAGAGGCCATTTTGAAATGCATCCGAGCACGACTAAGCCAAACAAAATATCAGGCGTAAGTTATTAAGATAACATGGGCCTACCTCAATTGTTCAGTTGCCAGTTAACCAGGATGGCCTCATTGTCACAAACAATTTGCTATATGCAGAATAGAATAAGCAGATATGCCAAAAAAATAAGGCCTAGGTAAATTATAAGTTTCGTCCAGTTGTGTTTCTAATTAACGGAATGATGGCTTCAGGGCAGGTCACCGTGTGTCTAGTCTCAAGAAAGTGTTTATTATTCGATAGCATTGAATTCCTCCTTAGTGCCAGCAAATTTTCGTCATCAGCCTCTCCTTTTGTACATAGTCGCTTTGCAATGGATTGGCCAATTCCGCCGCCAAGTGGACGATTAACCCTATCTATGAATCTCGTGGTCGCCAAAACCGAATTCGGATTACCTTCCCTCAGCAGACATAGGAAGTTGTATTACACGTAACAGAGCAAGCAGCCGGACCACGTAACGTGTTTTGAAAACATGAGGGTTTCGATGTTGTCTTGGGTGCCCTAAAGATTGGCCACCAACGGACGGAATTTACAAATATATACAATTATCTGATAAGCTTTACCTCAAGTTATCCGTTGATACGTGATGCTGGTTGGCAAGAAACCCATGACAATCCTTCTGTTTAACATAAAAACAGCGCTGCACGATTTTGCAGACAGTCATCTTTACAGATACTGCGGGCTCTGTCCTTTAAATTTCTCGACTTCCAAACTATTCTCCAGTTCATACTGGTTTTCTGTAAAATGTTCTAAATATATCATATAATATCACCTTGAGTAAGGGCAATCTGAATCGTTAAAACGTCTGAATGGGCCAGCTTAGTAAACTTGTACGGAGCAAGTACGAGATGAAACAAAGGGACACCGAAGCACACTGTAAGAATGTAGCAATCACAGTGTTTCACGAATGTAACTGTGATTGGATATTCTTACGTTTGATCAGGTCGGCTGCTCGATAACTGAAGCAGCGGTGAGCTTACAGTCCTCACTTACACAAATCAAGAAATAAACCGGTAGTCTGAAAAAAGTGCACGGTAATTTAAATTTCTAGCAAGAGCGCGATGTGAACCAACTTCTTCTTTGAACCGGCCGACTCTCTTATCTGAATGTTACTGTCGTTGTCACTACGTAAAAAAATTGGCAAAACCTACCCATTGAACACTGAAAGGAAAGGGAAAGAAGGATAAACTAATGTTTAAACTGGAGTAATCTGTTGTCATCCAGCAAGTCATGAAAACAATCGAATATTTAAGTCGCTTTATCAGCGGCAAACGAGAACATTCTGGTCTTTGATGTTATTATAATCGACATTGTGTTAAAAACTATTTTGTTTCAAAGTTATGATCATCTGGGGAGAAATTTATGCAGTAGTCCGCTAGTTTTTCAAACCGACGAAACCTTATGTATACTGCCATATGTGCACTGCGGATCAAAAGAGTGATAACCGTAAAACCTTGAACAACGGTGAGACTGAAGTTTTTAAGACATAAAACGTGACCTTATGTCAGTTAATTAATTTACTGAAGTAGCGCTAACAGACGTGTGCCTATATGCAGACAACGTCGACCATGAGTGATAGAGAGCATGATCAAGAATGTTTAAGTCTTCTGCTTACCAAGATATTTTGGAGGAGGAAGATCTGTTTTGTAGCCAAATACGTCAACATTTTGTCGTCTCTCCAAACTAACTGCCCACAAAAACTTTATTCCTGTTGACATTGATCCTCAGTTCAGTTTCTTGCTTCAAAAAGCGCTGGCAGTATAGTTTAAAATATTTTTTATGCAGTAAGTTTTACCGTACAGTACACATCACACTTCCCCCGTGTCTTATTGGTTTAACATTAACGAAGTAAGCGTGAAAACCAAACTACTGAGCTGTTCAAACGATACAGTTCCTTAAACTGTCCGTCTCTCAGTTGGAGAAAATGTTTGTTACTGAAGTATAAGTAACTTTAAGACCCGATTGTTGGCAAATGAATAACAAAACATACCACCAGAGACAGAAAAATACTGATATATAATTTTGTTGGCATATTAGGCTATGACATCTTAAATGCAAAACAGTGGAAACGTCTTGGTAACTTTCTTAGAATACCTCACCGCTTGTGTTTGGGACATATAATTATATAGGGGCTCTGCAGTACTCGTGTGCGCTGTTTTGAAAGAGGTTCAAACAAAATTCTTATACGATCGGATCCTTGGATTGTTTGGTTCTCTCAAAAATACCCAATGAAGTCATGAGAAGGACAAAGCAACGAACAAGACCTGTTTTCTGTGTTTGATCATCAGGCCAATTACAAAACAGTAAATATGAAAGCAGTAACTGGGGTGAGTCAGAAAAATGGTCAATAGCGGTTATGGACAGCGTGTTTGTTAATAGTTACGCAATCACTGTTCCAAATCTTCGGCTTCATTGATTGTGGGCCAGGGGAGATTAAGTGTCCGCACGAACTTCTGAGCACAGAGGTCAGGGTTGCACAATCGGTCAACATTCGGAACCTCACCATTTTTGATCTATTCCTTGGCATTCGGCAGACAATCTGAGAAGCGTCTTCCTTACTGACAGAATGATTAGAGTCAGTCAAATAAGCAACAAACGCGTTTGTGGCCGTTTTAATCACACCACGCCGGATGATGTTCACGCACTTTTGTCTCTTGCAGAGGCACCTTCGTAAATAATGAGGCAACATCGAATGAAAGCATTCTTTTATTGTTTAGGTCCAGGCCTTGGACTACATCAATGAAATGAAACGTGTCCCGGAAACTTTGTTCCGCTAGTTCCAACCAAATAGGTTCGAGCAGACCTGCAAGCCATTTGACCAGAGCGTGATTAGGCGAGTTGTACATGTCTAAAGTGAGTCTCAAAGGTAAAACTGCTTTGTGCACTTTGGGCAGACCGTATAACCTAGAGATTACTGTTCCAGTGGGACGGATGCACTCGAAAGTGTCCGAATCAATTTTCCCCTCCTGTTTCATTCCACGCAACAATTTAGATATTGCCTCTTCTATAGCTGGTGTTTTGTCTTTCTCCACGTTCATCTTCATAAATTTTGAGCCATCAGCCAGTACATCATTCATTTTGGTAAGGCATTCAGTTCTGTTCATTGACACACCGCCTGTTTCTTTGTCCGGTCTGTTTGTAAACACTTCAGTGCATCTAAATGTTGCTTCATCAAGAGCTGCTTTACCTGCGGTGTGTACTTAAGTTACTGATAACAAGAGTTCACCAATGTTGACTTCAGTCTTTCCTCGTTTAAAGATAATGATGGAGTTAGAGCAGCTAACTGATCATACAAATTTTCAAACTGAACTTCTATACCAAGCCGGCTATTTTTACGACGTGGACAACAAAAATTAGGTCCTGTTGACAGTACCTCAAACAAAATTCTGTTCAAATACAAGACGGAGAAGTTACTAACATACCGGTGGGGATTGTTCGGAAATGTGGCCCACGGTTTCACCGGATTCAACTGATTGGAAGGGTCGGCCATTCTGATGTTCATTTGCTTGAATGCAATACTGTTAGCGTACATCTCAAAATCTGCACGATTGTTTTCCGATAACTCATCCAATACGCCTTCACACTGAACTAACTTCCGCCCCATCTCTTGAGCCTTTGTTACTACGGTATCCCGCTCGCTCTTACCATCGAAGCGCGGGAAACTGTCGCCTACCAGCGCAAGAAACTGGACTAACAGGCTGCTAGCCGCCACATCCTGTGAACCGAACTGAACTAAACCATGACGAATGAGTAGAACAGCTGTTGGATTGATACGATTAAGCCACAAGGTTACCCAGTAGTGTTTCGGATACTGGCTGTTGTCGATGCATTGAGTCATCAAACAAATTCTTGTTCTGCATTCAGCAAGCTTTATATGAATACACAATTAAATCATTCGTCGTACTACAAGGCGATTGTCTGACAGAGTGCGTGAACATCATCCGGCGTGGTGTGATTAAAACGGCCACAAACGCGTTTGTTGCTTATTTGACTGACTCTAATCATTCTGTCAGTAAGGAAGACGCTTCTCAGATTGTCTGCCGAATGCCAAGGAATAGATCAAAAATGGTGAGGTTCCGAATGTTGACCGATTGTGCAACCCTGACCTCTGTGCTCAGAAGTTCGTGCGGACACTTAATCTCCCCTGGCCCACAATCAATGAAGCCGAAGATTTGGAACAGTGATTGCGTAACTATTAACAAACACGCTGTCCATAACCGCTATTGACCATTTTTCTGACTCACCCCAGTTACTGCTTTCATATTTACTGTTTTGTAATTGGCCTGATGATCAAACACAGAAAACAGGTCTTGTTCGCTACTTTGTCGTTGTAAGAAAAATTCTTACACTGTGTTACTGAGAGATCAGTTTTACGTAAGTTAGCATGTATAACTCCACAAACTTGGTAGACAAATCCTTGTGTAGCCGGAAAGAAAAAGTTGAACACCGTTGACTTCCGGAAAGTAGCAAACGAAATTTGAACACTGAATTAAACGTGATGCGTGTAGCAAACCTGAATGGAGCTGTAAATGATCTACGGCGAGTAAGCTGTTCTTTCGTGATATACAATAGTTATTGTTGGATCTGTTGATGTTCATCTGGTACGTTTGTCGTCTTTTGTTTGGCATGATGCATAACAATGAATCCTTGAATAGCCGATCCTAAATTTGCCTTCATTTATGTTTGTCGTGTGCTGTGAACGATTACGATAAATTTCATATCATGAATACACATAAACTTTGACTTTTTTAAATAGCTATCACCGCTAATTATTTTAAGCTTTCTCTTTGATGTTGTTTGAAACGTTCTCAACTTCATCTGCACCCGATTGTTTCAGTGTGTTCATTTCCCGTTGGCTGGTGGCTATTTATGGATTCTTGTTTAAGTACTCCATTTTGAATGTCTTTGCTGGATACTTTGTTTATCCTGTTGATTCCGACTCAAAGTGAGATGGTACCTTCATTGTAATTTTACTAAACAGTACCGTGTATATTCCAATCCTTCCGATCGCCTCTTTTTCGGACGTTTTCGGACTTGGAAGATAGTCCTGTTAACCTGACCTTCTGAATAAACATTACTGAAATTGTCAAGTACGCCTAACTGAATGAATCACCCTGATTCGCCGGCAGCGATTAGACAGGTATTATGAAACTGGAAAGTACAGAGCGAGTTCACTACAATTCCACTAGTGATGTAATAATACTACTAAAATTTGAAATAAAAATACTGACCAAGGCGCTGCTGGACTGTATTCTTTCTGTTACTTTATTGATGCAACTACGAAATGTGGCGCACTTGAAACTTCAGTTTTTCGGTGTATTCCGGCCGCAGGCTAACGAAAAATATGGCGTCCGAGAGAGCTTTTCCTAACCATTTAAGAATAAACAACCGGGAACGAAAAGACCGCTCACCTCCAGTGTGTCTAGGTTGTACTTGCGTTATTACGGAACAGGTTGTTCTAAATTAATTGTGAACTCCTGTTAAAAAACACTTGTAAATTCTATTTTCATCACGATTTGTGAAAACAGTCATTTTAAAAATCTGACAACTGGCTGATCCGTGGCTTGAAGGTTATATGGTGGGAACCAGAACGAACTTGTGTGAAATGCACAAGTTTTAAACTAAAAACGTTATACTAATGGCTCAGATGTGAAAACTGGTTATATTACTAATAAGCCAGTGAATATCCTAGCCGTATTTCATTTGAAAGCAGGCTGAATTATTTCATTATGAATAATATGGAAGTAAACATGATTCGAATCTATAACAACATTCCTGTGGATTTAAGGCTGCCTGAGAAAAATTATCGTTCACCATAGTAGTTACACGAATTAGTATGATATGGTACACGCGTTATCCTTTCCAATAATAAATAGATATTATTGTACTGCTTTTATAAATATAACAGTTTCTCTAATGAAAGGTGTGCGATATATCTATGAAGTCGATCCCGCGAGCACAATAGCGTACCCTTTCGAAAACGAAGATATTTTGTTTCGGTGAATATACATATGATTTAATGAAGAACATGTTGTTTCATGAAATTTGAACAATTATTGTAGCGGATGTACAGTAATGTCAAGTTAGACGAGGTTTCGTAACCCCTGTATACCCGCGAGTTCTTCAGACATGAAAATTCGAGCTTTGGTCAGAAGCTAATCAGCTGCTGTGATGTTATGGTGGATTTTCAGACCGAAGGTACGAATATTCCGACATTTGGCGGAATACCTCAATGCGGGGTGGGAGCACGTCCGCAAACCCTCAACGATCGGATGGCGGAGAACAGGGGCGACCGGGTGAGTCACCGCTCGACCGGATCGGTCCAACGGGCTAGACATGACAGGCAAAATAGGATAGACGACACAATCGGAGGCGCGATTATTCCAACACTCACCGGAATATCTAGACACGGTCGTGGAATACGGTCACATTCCACAGTAGATAGATGGCGGACAACATGAGCGACCGGACGAAGAATAGCAGGCGGAAACCCCCCGATAGACGGTACGCGTTTTTGCTACAATATCATTGAATAGCACAGACAACAAGTGAGATACTGCTATCGCATTGTGTGTCAGCTAATAGACCAATTGTCGTGAACTGAAGTGCCAATTCTTTTACACAGGTCATCTTCATTCAGTCGGATACACAAGCAAAGTGATCATTACTTGAAATCTCACAAATATTAGTGTATGCTGGTTTGACTAGACCAGAGTGATAGCCAGCGACCAGAAGTTCTGAGTAACTCACGTGGTTCCACCTCCTCTACTTGCCAGTCCGAACCCCACTTAGTTCCAACAGATCCCTTATTGTCCGTGCTCTGTTTCCTCCATGGTTATAGTTACTGCCTTTGTAAAGGGATTCAATTATTGTGTTAAATAATTCCGCCGGATTTTATGTCGTATGAGCGCTCAGGAACATCCTCAGGTTCGTCGAATCGATTGACCTCAAACCTCCTGTATCTAATCGTTTCCTGCTGCCTTCACTATGTAGCCAGTTCTGAGGCCTAGTGGTCATAATTTTCTGTGTATGGATGCCTAGGCCGTGTTCAGTAAACAGACTTTGAGAATAAACAACAAACTGTCACGAACTGCGTTAAATGTGTTTGTTTACCAAAGATTCGTTTAACTGTCCTTGTGCCAATTCCATTTAGTGGGGACTCCTTTTATCTGACATCATGGAACGGGTCTAAAAAATGTTTACTGCTTTTAATCAAAAGCTGTGTTTTTGCGTTTGGCTATTTATGGCAAAATATATTTTCTCCATTCCGTAACGTCCATTTATCTGCAAATACAAGGACTTTCTACATCACGAATTGCTATCTGTCACCTATCTCAGCATCGTATCGTGTACTATACCTTCCAAATTATGTAAGCGGCTTGTTGGTTACACCTGCCACTGTCATATAGTGAGGCAAAGCGATTTCGAAATAATCAGTGAAGTAAACCGAAAGAAATCTGATGTTGTTTGTTCCCTGTGGTAGAGGTATCCATGCCTGACATTCACATGAACCTGCCTTGAATTCCCTTCAACATTGTCGCCTCTTTCTGCTGAGTTAAGCAATTCCCCTAATACAGTATGCGATTTGAAATGACATTCCTTTAGCAGTACTACACTTCTATTGCCAGAATCTGAACAAACCAGTGCTTGTGGTATTTCGTTATTCCGCCCTTCTGTTGTTCTCGAATGCTGTATGGAGACATGTTGCTGAAGCTAGACACACAACAGAATTTCACCTAAGTTTGTCGCACTGCTAGATTACAAACCAGTTACTCGGTTCAGTTATATTGCACAACTGAAATATTCAATACATGAAAAAATTTAGAATACGTGACCTTAAAAAAGCGATCAATATATCCTGTTAGCTATTGCTTGCGTAAATGATATCCCCTATTTATAAAAACCACGCATATTAACTGACATTTGGTGTATTTATGTTAACCGTGCAAAATACCCTTGCTATACTAAATACCACACTGCATCGACCGCCACGTAGCGTAAACCAAGTCACTCTATCTGATTTTCTCGACAGAGTGGAAAGGCCAAAATATCGCCGCCAACCATTCCCAACCAGTGACCCTGTAATACGATGCCAACAGCAGATGAAGCTCATACAAGTCTCAGTAACACAAGGACCAACTTAAGACATGCTCGGTGACGCAAAACGCTTTACATTGGGGCATACACGTTGATGGATCGATGCAACAACACAGAACTTCCAGAACGCCGAACCGCACTGGTCACGATGGAACCAAGTCAGTATGGAATCGATATGGCAGCTTTGAGTGAGACAATGCATGTAAACCGAGGTAGTCTCTGAGAAGCAGTTGCTGGATACACCTTGCACCTGCCAGATTACCCAGCAGACGATGTTCGGGACAGTGGTATCTGTTTCACAGTCGCTAATCGCATCAATTCTATGATGGTAAGCGAACGACGTGGCATCTCTCATCGAATCCTATCGATGTGTGTTCGACTAGGTTGAAGTAAATGTGCCATATTGTTTTACATTGTTTGTGGTCCAAATGTATGTCACACCGATGGTATAAAAGATCCGTTCTGTGATTACCTTCCTGCCACAGTCCGCTCGACTTCGGTGAGTGACCGACTGTTTGTTCTGAGTGACGAGTATTTTGTTTGGTAGTAACTTGATAGCCAAACCGGAAGTCTTCGGACCATAAGGTATTGATTCAGTCGACGAGAACGGTGATCGTTTGCTCCTCCTGTGTGCTGTCCACAAGCTGGCTATCACAAACCCTTGATTCCAGACGGATGCGGGCAAAATCACGAAGTGGACTCACCCACGAAGAGGTCACCCTCATTTACTCGATTACCTGATTGTGCGGAAGTGCGATATTCCTGGAGTGCGTATCATGCAAGTGATACACGGCACTAAATGTAGTACCGGTCGTAGACTGGTCACCACCAAATTCTTATTTATGCATGTAAGTCTGTATACGGTAGATCATTCAGACAACTGCGGAATCTGGATGTCAAACGAGTGGAGAACTGTGGAAGAATGACTGCGTTTCAACATGTCTTTGTCGTTCATCTGGTAGATGTTCCTGTATCCACTACTCTAGAGAGTATGGGGTAATTGCTGAAACAACAGATCACGACAGCAACCACCGAGACGATCAGTATCGAATGTTAGAAATATCCGAACTGGTCTGACGACAACAACATAGCTGTCTCCAGCTTGGTAACCATGCTCGTTTATACTATACCAACGTCTTGTATCGACTTCTCCTTTTTCCTTAATGTGTATTCCCAAACGGCTTAGCTTGACGGATCCTGGAACTATGATGAAGTGTCAGACAAACCCTTATTTTCAGTTTGAACCGACCCTGAAGTAAATGAGAAAGATAAAAATGTCTTAAATTGGGGGGAGGCAAATTATTTCCATGAGATTGATGTATGTATATGAATATCTACTTTGTGTAAACAGCTCATTCATTGGGGTAATTTTATTTGTCCTGTGTGAATCATCCTTCATTTACTCAAAATCATAAACATAAAATGAAGAAAATATATTCTCCACTAGGTTTCGCTGTTATCGTTCAAACCGTAGATTACCAGTCTTTTGTTCAAGAAGCCAATTTCAAGAAACCACTGCTTTAAGCACTTTAAAATCATAACTATTGGTTTCTGCTTTTTCAAACATCGACGTCTGCACTGGTATGATGTTGCAATCTACAGCATACCTCTAGTGTTCGACGAACTAAGGAAAAACATTGAACCGCATCACTAAAAACCGTCACAACATCCATCAGTTACTTTGATCAAACTGACCTGAACCCAGTGTTACACCGCACAAGACCATTCTCCTCTCCCCCACAGTACTCGCCTGTTGCTATTTATCGGACGTTTTTATGTGTGCATGTTGCACTGCACAACTAAGTTTCTCATTGTGACAAGTGTTTTGTTAAAATTTATCGTTTTCACTTCGTATGAAACTTTTGATCAAGAACTCCCAGTGTTGTAGGTTTTAAATCATTTGCGAGTCATTTTTCCCATTCTTCTCAGATAAAATGTAATCCGTAGATCAGTATAGATTTTAGGAGCGTTGATGGGAACCGTGCAGAAACACATTCGTTATAACAGTATATCATTTACGAGATTGAGGTAGACTGAATTTCTTCACAGCTCTAGTTACTGCTCCTAATATTTACACTGATATGCAGACCCCATTGAGTCTGAGATAAATGACAGAATTAACCCACAAGCTTAACGCTTTTGCTGTTCCCGTGTAGTCGAAGTTCACCGGCTTCGTCTACCTGGTGAGTGGTAATAACCACGGAACTCGTCGTGTGCTTCCGGCCAATTTCCACCATTAAACATCATACTTATCCCAAAATACAAAACAAACTGTCAGCTTTCAACCGGCCTAGGTCTACGTGAAGCGAGGAAGCCTAAATGTAATTACTATATAATCTAGAAAGAAGAAAAACCCACTAGGCTACAAATACCGGAATCTCAATAACAAATATCGACAACGGAGTTCGAGTTTATTCTAACTAAGATACAAGAAAACACAGCAGGACAGTAGCCACGAGCTTTGTTGCGTGGGTTTCATAAGGTTTCACTTTATAAGTGTCCTTTTGACTGACAAATAGTTGACATGTTCCAGAGTCAACCCGGTAATTTCGTCATGTTCATGCTAACAGTAATAACCGCGTTCGCACGTCGCATATGATACTTCAACGCGGTTTGAAGTTTTACGACATTTTACGCTACATTTAGGACGGTAACGTGATCCAAATAAACAGTCGTGTTCAATCACTATACGTCGACACCGTTGACAGATTCAGTTCGTCAAAAATAGTTCGTGTCGGTACCACCTTCTTTCGCACACCGCCACACACATAAACATTGTCCCGGAAACCTTTTGGAAAGGTTACTGGGTCATAGAAAATGTCAAACCAAACAGTCGTCGGTTTCTCTTACACCTGCCTGAATAACACAACAAATCGTTTGCCGACTCTCTAACACGAATCAAACGATGCACAGTTCCAAGAAGAGGATTTCTGACTTCAAGACTTATACAGGTTAATTCAACAAACGAATTATTCTCACACAAGCCCATCAGTTCCTTGTACTCTGCAAGCCTCCATGGTTTCAGTGAGTGATTCAATATGATCAAAATAATTTCAAGTATGCCATCAGGATTTTGATAATTCTAAATATTTTATTCGTTATTCCCTCATGTTTTACGGATTGCTTTTTACTTATTCTACATTTGAGTATATTTCTTTTAGTTCTCTTACCTTCCGAATATGGGTAACTTTCATGCTAATAAGTGTTATGGTTGGTATCACTATTCACATAACAAATATCATAAGTCTAAAAATGTTACACTAAGAAACTGTAGGAAGAAACAAGAATCAGTTGAAGATATATCATATTGATTACGGAAATAACCATGCTGTCAAGCTATGAGTTATAGTGAGTTCTCTCCAGTAAACCCCATTAAGCCAAATAAACCACTTTTCAATTTTTATGTAATATATAACTCTGTTATCACATTTCCCGATCAACTTGTTGCATGTGCACGGATGTGTATTCAGGCAATGACAGTCCGTTTGGGGGAACTTGACGTCAACATTGTTCACGTGTCGTTTAACGTGTACAACAAATCATAGTGTGTACGCCTTCAGTGTCTCTAAACAGAGATATGGAACATACGACCTATCTAGAAGATTTTCCAACCTCTGACTCCGCTTTCGTGGACAGAAATTTCTCAGCTATACTCTCGGGCATATTTTTGCTCTAGTACACGACTTCCTGCTTCCAAGTGGCATTCAGTTCCGGTTAACAAACCTCGTAGTTGCTGCTTAATCGTGTTTTCTGTGGTCTAGATAATAGCAAAGCCTAACGACACCATCAATCATAATGTTTGCTATCTGATGTTTTTGTTACCATTTACAAGCATCTAAAAAACAATTTCTCGAAAATCCTCGTTGAATCCTAGAAGATAACGGTGAGAAACAATTGTTTTGGACCAACCCTTGGCCGATAATGCGTGTTACAACTGGTACAGACAAACGGGTTGCATCACAGGATTTACGCCCGAATATATTTCGTTGTAATACTACTGGCAGTTCCGGCAGAAGAATTACTTGTACGTAATTCCAAGCCATAAAGATGCAAAAACGTGAACTATTAAATTTGTTTAGTTGATATCACAGCTGAAACAACGTGGATGGCTATATCATTTGTACGCACAAAATGAGGGCAAGATGTCTGAACGCAGCTTTCTCGGCATACCATAGCTAACTTTGCTTCATTTGAGCACATAACACGAACATTCTTTGTTGGATCGATATCATGCTTTATCACTAGAAGATGTTTAACGATCGATGACACTGTCCCCTCCGAGCGTTCGTTATCTTGCAGCTTTTTAACTACGTAATTGTTTGTTGCATAAACTGGACGATCCTGGCGTTATGTAGGTGTTCGGTTCTGTTGACGTATGACGATCAGTAGGCCTATTTTTGTTTGTAGATTAACCACAACTTGAGGAATTACAGCATATTTTGTGAGAACACGGTTGAGTGTGTTATGACCATGCTGTATAAGTTTATTGGGTTCTAAAAAATAATTGACCTAAGGTGCTGTTTTCCGCTGTGATAGACAGCCCAAAAGCTACGTTTTTTAGGGAAACTGTGTGTTTGAGAGTGCATTGTACATCTGTTGTTTCGATTTACTTTTCAGATCATTTTGTATGTTTGCTGTAGTTGACGTAGATCATTAGCTGAAGGTTTATTTATGCTAAACCGTTAGTAAACGAGCATGCCACTTCCGTATTGCTTGTTGTTGAAACAACGGCAAATTTTAATGAATCAGCGATATAGTGATGCCTCCAAGAATATATCTAACAGTCCAACAAGGACTAAGGTTGGATCTTCCTATTGCAAAAGCACTGTTGAACGGCAGTGGAATTAATACTGTCTTCCTCTCAGTTGCGGCTGTCTGTTACGATTTGCGACTTGTTTATGATAATGTTCAAAGTTAAAGGCTAACAAGCTAACAGATTATCTCTAACAAATCTGTATTACATGCTTACCTTAGTTAAGTGGTCGGGCATGAAACAATACTTTGTTACTGCATACATGACACAAACCCATTAAGTTTAAACCACCTAACATATCACACTACTTTTCACTGATAAATGTCACCCAGTAAATTTAATGAACTCACCTTCGGCAGTAGCCTTTGACATGAGATCGTCAACTGGGATTGTGAAAACAGTTACTGTATCTCCTCTGTGGGCAGTAGGGCACTCTGAGCACTATTCGCAAACACATGTGGCTGAGCGTTTACAACTGACAGTTCAGTCGTGCCCAATGTGAGGTCAATGGCGCGAGAGTCGACACAGTTTCCTCATGTAAGCGTGGCTGGAGTTCTAGTCCTGGGAATGGCAAGGATATGCATTACTGACGAGCTCTAACAAGAGCGAAACTCGATTACAGTTTATTTTAATAATAAAATGGTTGAAAGTTTATGGGAGCACGAAATGCGTGATTAATTTTTAGTGACTCGCAGATTATACCAACAACAATTCTGTACCTCATCAGTGAAACAAAGCAGATGTTCACACTTCTTGGTCCACGTTACTTTGCGATAAACGAAGTCGTGTAATGTTCCATCCACAGGCGTTTATCGATTTGCATTTGTGGGATACATCGAAGCTTCTCTGTCTTACTCGACAGAATGTGTCAGAGAGGAAGATGTATGTTTGAGTGTTTGACTATTTATAGGCAAATTGCGTTCAGAATGGTATAGGACAAAAATTTCATCTGCATAGATCGGGTTGAAACAGTTACGTTACTATTGCCTGTTAAATATTTGCGACCAACTTACGAAATAAGGACTGAGTTAAAATCTAATTGTGACTTCCTTAATCATAAAATGAATATATCTGCTTACCAAACGTTAGTACTTCCAAACGGTTAACATAACGGATAACCGTTTAACACATGTTTTGATTTCCAGAGCAGCTTTGCTTTGTTTGGTCATCGTAAAAAATTTGGAAACGTAGAAATAATCTGGATTCATTTTTTCACTTTTGCATGTCTGCTTGAACGACACCAGTCAACCAGACAGCTTTCAGATGACGCCACCTATCTTTTTTGCTTCTAAGACATACACGCGATCTCAACCCCTTGCGGAAATGCGAGGGTGGAAAAAGACAGGTATCGGACGACATTTGTCCCGAAAAGCAAACATTTCAATAATATGTTGACTGACTGAGTAGTTAGGCGAGAATCTCAGTTCAGTGATACAGTTGCTTAGGTTTTAGCATCGAACGTGCAAGTTGAAAAACAACGGTGACTGATGCTGGAAGTGGGCGACAGCTTGCAATAAAATGCGATATAAGAAGCTTGCAAAAAGGTTTTCTGCTACTCAAACAACGATGTAATTCACTCGGACTTGTCTCCCGTTAGGATAATTTTGTTTCGAGTAAACTCACAATTTCAACGAAATTAAGTGGAACGTGACTTATTCAGTCAGATGCCGGGAGATTTCCCCAGGTTCGACCCCTTTGAACATTCAAATTAGCCGGTAAAAACCTAATGTTGACTGTGAAACCCAATTTCACATTTCACGTCACTCTGCTCACATGTTTGCAGCAGTTTGCCTTTAATTT
>LUCH01007622.1:3582-21809 GCA_013368495.1 Paragonimus heterotremus | reverse complement strand
CCTAAGCATGCTTATATGTTCTGGCCTCTCATTGTGAATGTAATTCAGCAGACATTTGCCTACATTTAACGATGCACTCAACAGTGTAGACCAGGTTAACAGCAGAACGCACCGACCGTCAACAATTTGATACGTAGTTCATGAGACGATCTACATAATTTGATGGACCGTGATTAGGTCAACCTTCAAAATGGGATGAAGTCCTTTGATTAAACCAGTGTCACATCGCCTATACGATGTGCGCTACTGCAATTAGGAATCAAAGTCATACACCTACACAAAATGTACTGTTCACCTGAATGCACAAAACTTTCGAATCGCCCTAACTAATCTGGAACCACGGATTATCAATCGACGTGAAAAATAGCAGCGTTTACTCTGCTATCAAATGTGAACCGAACTCTTCCGAATGGATATGATGTATGCATGTTTCGTAGAACATTCATTGGCCATTCATGCTACCATATTAAAACGTAACGTCAAGTGCTGGAATGCAGTCATCGGTTCATAGGTTCACAACTTGTTGCAGGAAATAAAAAGATCTTTACTTGTGAGTTCCTTTCTCTGTACTGGTCATTAAAAAATTGCGTTGGACTTTCTAGAAATATACAGTGAATGGAACTAAATGGAAGGTAAGGCAATGAGGCTGTTGACTACGATCATTTCAGCGATGAACATTGAAACACACTGAAACAACATTCGGTCAGACATGTGCAGTTGACGATCAACGAGACTGAGCTAATATGGCGGATTGGAAACTTGTAGTGCCGGTTGTCTGTCACATATGTACCGATCGATTAATATTTAAGAACTCTCAGGCGATCAAACCATGACGACAGAGCTGGACAATGCCTTCCAATGTGAACACACCTTACATATAAAGCAGTTATGTTTACAAAGTAACCTGTTTATTTCGATACTCAGTTTCAACGAATGACCTCTTAGAAGGTCATCCCTGTTTGGTAGGAGAAGATGTACCAGTGGATGATCCGAGGTGTGGAGCGTCTTGTACGTGAGAATTATGTCTCTGCTGAGGTGTCTGTAAGTCATTACGAATTGACCTAATTCTGACAATCTTTCTGGGGAGAGGGTTTTCCTGAGCCCAATAATTCTACTAGTGGTCCGCCTTCTTAAGATAAGGACGACAAGCTTGTAGTCATTTTCAGATATCGGCGAAGTATTAAGGTGAACATAGTGGGAAGCATTTCAGGACGGAAGGTTCCACAAATTCTTCCTAGTAGGTCCACGGCTATTTATGCTTCTTTAGTCGTAGCAACATGATTTGTTGACAAACTGAAACTACTTCTTAGTAATACAATTTCTATGCTCAACAGTGGCGTTGGTGGATTCCAGCGTGAACTGTTCGAGCAATCCTGCTTGGGCAGTTGATCTCCTGGATTATTTGGTGGATTGCATATGGGACAATGGGGTGCGTGGGTGGCCAAGTTCAAATGTGAAATTTTCCGTACTCCTGGCGTGGATTCGTAGCTCAGCTGGTGCAGCGCTTTCTGCGTTGAAAAATGGTGTTTCTGTTACTGGTTCGAATCCAACCGAAGCCCTGAATTTTCGTGATTGGGTCTTGTCTAAAAACTGAAACTGTCTGTCACGATGGTCCCTGAGGGACTTTCGTATGCCGGCACGAGCAGCTTTGTGTCGTCAAGGTAATAATCAGTACACCTTTGATGGTGATCGTGCATGACTTTGCGCTTGTTCACATTGAACAGCCATTTGTCATTTATGAACACCTGATTTAGGCGGTTCAAATCATCTTGTAAGGTCACTACTTCTTTCGCACACTCTAGAATCCGCCAGACCTTTGTGTCTTTGGCGTAGAGCAATACTGGCGATTTGACTATACTTGGTAGTTCAAGAAAGAAAAGAATGAATAACATCGATCCAAAGGTTGATCCTTACGGAACGCCGCCGTTGGCAGGAAATCAATCTGAGATCTCTTCATTCACCTCGACGTTAAACCTACGTTCAGTCAGGTAATCTTCTAGTCTGGTGAGTAAGAGCTGGTTTGTCAAAGTTTTTGGAAAAGTCAGGATAAACGAGGCCTATGGCCAGTGTTGCGTCCTTAGCTTCCGTCCAAACACCATGAGCAATAAGCAGACTCGAGAGGCGTGAATATCCTTCAAGAAAGCCATGTTACATCTTGGCGATGAGTTGGTTGTCTTCAGTCTTCTAATAAGCTCTCCGCTACTTTATAGACCACTGAAAGCAATCCCGTTGGTGGATAGATTTCTGGATCGTCTCTGTACCCACGCTTCGGCTAATTAGACGGTTTTGCTAATTCCGTGGCGTTGGTTTTCAAGACGACAGGAGATACCAAGTCTGGACCGAGTGATTTAGGAATTATTACGCTCTCTAACGTGACTCTGATTGGTGACACTGAAATTTGGGATAATTCAACCAGGTTGCCACCTATGCGCTCAGAGGTCGTTTGTGATTCACTGCTATGCACACTTACGTATACTCTACTCAGAATTGTGGCCGATTCTGTATTTGTATTGTTGAACCCACCAGAGGTTTGAAATTGGAAAATGCCAATCTTATTCCTTATGCGTGCTGCGACTTCGTTGTAGGAGAGCTTAGGATTCACCTTCAGCTTTTCAGCAAGACCGCGATAATAGCGAAATCGGCCCTCTTTGATAGTAGTCGTTGTACTACCGTTCCATGTGACATATGCAACAAACGCATGTTCAGTTTGTTCTAATTGGTGCCTGTTTCAAGCTGAACGTTTTAGTGTACACCAACTTTGGATTATACTCCGTAGGCGTGTAAGCTTTCTACTAGACCACGAATACATTACTAGAAAATGGATGTTAATGACATCGATGATGTTCTCAACGATCAGCCACCAGTGATAATCGATGCTGAGTGTCTTCACCTCCGTGATAGGCCTTTAGACTCGTATGTAGAGAAATTTATTGTCTAGTTTCGCGTAAATAGATTAGATCAGACAGACGAATGAGTGATGTTAGGAATCGCTACTGGTGTAGACCGTACACAGCTGAGTGACAGCATCAGCGCTTTCGGTGGCAGGTACATTGTCTATAATACTGTTTCTGTACATACACTAATCAACTACTTGGGTCTCAGACAGCGATTACAAGCACGTGTAATTGTCTTGGTCTGGGTGTATTCTAATTGAGTTCCTAGCCATGTTATGGTTGACTTGTTGCAACGCCATTAGTTTCTTTAAGTCAGTCTCGGTATGAAGAGTAGCCCACAGTGGACGCGGAATGAGAGTGTACTTTATGTCGGAAGTCTTTCGTGGTCTCTGAAGTCGAGATAGAGGAATATCGGAAAAAACTCAACTATCTAGAAAATCGTGAAAATTTCTTTCTATCTCACCCCATCCAAATTGTTAACCTTACTCAATTACTCTCAGACGGACTGCACACATTTATAGACTGAAAACACAACCATGGTCAAATTTAGTGGCATTATTCGGGTGTGTTGGTTTTCTTGTCTACGGTATGTTCGTTAACGTGAACGGGCTAGATTGTTTCCTGCTACTTTTCGTTCACTTTGACTATAACTGGTTGCAAAGCTGTTTTAGGTTTGGAGTCGTTTGGTTGCGAAAGTCTGCTTGATACATAATGGTTAACAGAAGGTGGGTTATTATTTTCGCCAGCAGAATGAGCCACGGAGTCAGCAGACTTAGTTAATAGTGTCATAGTAGCTGGGGCTGTTTTGGTTCGTGTTATGAGTACATATCAGGCCAACCGGTTGCTTGATGGGTAGCTTAGTTAGGCCTTGTAGCTCTTTTCTTACTAAGAGTTATGTTCACAGGTTCAGTAAGGCACGACAGAGTATACGGTTTATTCACGGCTAGGTGACACGTGTGGCACTCACTGAGTAACAGGTACTGTAGCACACTTTGGCCTTCTTCTGTGGTCATGGCAACTACACAGGCTAAGCACATACACCTTGGATTTTTAGTTGAGTTCTCTTTTAGGGTCACTGTTGGTGCCTGTACTTGTTATTCTATCGATGTGAGTTATCGATGTTCAATGTCACTGTTTTTATTAACTTTTTCTATTAGTTGTTGTGTTCAGTACGTGTAATTGGTTATTGATGTGACATACACACTTGTATGCTCCCTCTGCTCCGTCTAAATCACAATACACTCTACTTAACGCTCCACTTCATTCAATGACGCTTTTCAGCAAGGACCCATGATTTGTGCCATTCTAAAATTCGACTGCATAATGTTACGAATATTTCACTGATTGTTATTAGCTCATTATTTCTAATCTCCTTTCTATGTCTGATCATGTATCTTTATTTAAGGCGATAATTGTACAAGATAATGTGACTGACTACTTCTCAGGCTGGTTGTGGTACAACTGGTAAAACGTGCGTTGTTAATATGCCGTTGTTATCGGAACTGAAACAATATGGTGACATAATTATTCCATCAAACTTGCCTCGACATTCCAAGTGGAAGGCACAACACTGGTTGAATCAAACATGCAAACAATAGAATTTTTTCTCATTCTACTACTTAGCGTAACAACACAAGTGAAAACTCACCGAAAGATCCTCCATTCTGTAGAACTTCACGAGCCAATTCTGTTTTGACCACCGCGAGGTCACATCGTTGAAACATTTGTGTGCTTCGTAGTCAACAATGAGATGAAAGATCAGATTGTTCTGGAATGACTGGCTTAGAGGTTGACGAGACATTATCGGAGGAGCTGTGCATGCTTGTTCATCGAAAAGCCCCATGTGAAATAACACAGACTTTATCATTGTCAGAGCTTGTCTGCAAGAAGCCTCGCTTTGGGCGATTACAGCAATGTGTATAAAATCCTATTAAGTATGGAGAAAATGAACAGTAATGAACCCTTTTAGTTGTCATTCAATGTTTAAGAAGAACATTTTCACACCTCGTATGCCGTCAGAAATATTTGATTTTCAGAATGGATTGATTGCTTATGATACGGGAAGGTGTGATGGCGATTGATCTGGATGGTTTGATATATCACATACAGAATATGTTTATCAACAAAACTGTTTTTACGGCTGGTGTTCATAGTACACTACCTGCGGGGGGGGGTACATCACTTTGTACATTATTACTGGGAGTCACTACTAATCGGAATATCTGAAATGGTTTGTTGGCACTCATCTTGGATATGACCGCGGAAAAATGGTGTGGACCTTGAAGGAGTTTTCTTCAGGAGGAACTAGTAGGATGTGTTCTCTCAGTTTCGTTCGAAAATTTCACTGCATCTTCAGGACAAAACAGTTTGCAGCGTTTACAAAGCTCTCTTCTTGTCTTATAACGCTAATCACTTGAGTCGTTGAGCTGTAGAGTCTGAAAGTTTCTGTGTGCATTAAGCCCCTGTTCTCTAGATGTTCTCATGTATGATCCCGATTATGTACACGCCATTGGAAAACTTGATAGTTGAGAGGACATGGCTGTTGTTTTCTATGGTGTGTTATTGCAGTGTTATTTTAACGTGTAGAAGTCCGTTGTGTTTTTGACGCAGTGGAAGGTAAGAGTATCTTCTCCACTATCCGGTTACAGTTCGCTGAATACAGATATTTACCTACGCTTGGCAGTTGATTTAAATCAAACACTGATACTACAACCCAACCATCACTGAGATTTTAGCAACTTGTTTCAGATTAGGGGACAACACTGACAGTATCTAGACTCTATTGGTCTAGTCAGGTTGATTCATTTTCTCTTCACTAAACATCAGAACATCCACTACAGTTGGAACAAGGTACCCACTCGTGACAGCCTGGGTGGTCCAGCTTGAAAACCTATTGTGGCTCAACAATTGGTAATCCATTCTCTGGACAGCGAATCAGTGTTCGCTAGACCCAGTAGATAATTTAACGAGTGTTTGAATAATGGCGCCTAAAAAACCGTTTTGCTCTTTAAAGTCACATCAGTGTTTTAGTCACTTCTATTTGATAGATCTCTACAACCCCATCAGATATGCGTGTAATACGGCGCTCCATTTAATAACTGAGTCCACTTAAACTGAAATATCCCCGTCCGAACTGTTTTGTTGTTTTGACAAGTTCAACTGGTAAAGCCAGTGTATGCGCCATATAATACGTCGCATGCCTACGATCGATCCAGGCCGAACGAAAATTACAGACGAGCCAGCGTACCGACAAATGGAATATTCACTTGAATCACTGGAATTACTATACCAAAAACGGAACATATATTTGTACATGACTCAGCGGCTGATCTGGGAAACATGCGTGAGCGCGCTTTTTGCTTGATTTGTACTAGTCGAACAGAAGCTCAACCAAGATGAGATACTTATATGAATGCACAAAATAGTAGTGTACATTGTGTATGCAATTGAACCTCCGTTTGATTAGAGAATTCTGATCGGACATTAGCTAAAATCTGCTCAAAACAAAACGAACAAGTCTCTAATACTGGTTGCAGTGAGTTACCAATCCGCAACCTGTTTTCTAAACACTCGGGTTAAAGAGCAGGTACATGCTATATTAGAAACATGAGGCTTGCTAGTGAACGAGGTCTCTAAACTGACAAGCAAACAACATTCTGTGGAAACCAGATCACTGATATACTGCGCGGACTCACATTCGATCACCGTGTTATGAGCCAAGAACTTGAATAACACAAGGATTATTTGTTTGTTACAGGAGTGAATCGTTTTATTGGGGGATAGTTTTTGTCATTAGTGTCCGATAAAAGATAATTAATCCGGTGACCAGTGACCACTATGTGTCTCGCAGTATACTAAGCCAGAAGTTTTCATGACCTCGGGACAAAGCAGTTAGATTGTGCAGTCATATTCTGAACTCATTTTAGAGCGTGTTCCTTCGCCCTAGATTTCAAGCGCCTATCGGTTCTGCCGATGAACTTTCGTCACAGTTGCGCACAAACCGATGAATGCAGCGTGAGTTACAGCCAGCTGGCAGCTCACCGTCGACCCGGGCTCACGAATATATATATATATATATATATATATATATATATATAAAATTCCTGGTTATTGCTGTTTCGTACTAGAGAGGCAAGACGAAATTCTAACATCCACCATTGTCCAATATTGTGTTCAAATTTATAAAGGTAATCAAGTGTTTCAAAAGAGAACTGGTCATTTATCCCACCTATCTAAAACATTTTTTCAATCAGCACTTGTTGCGGTCTCTTTTTCTCAATCTGGATAACAGTAGCTCAGTAATGTGTCTGATGACATTGACTTTTTACTCCGTACTGTACTACACTAGGCTCAGGTGGATATCGTGATCACAGATCTACTTTCAGACTAATTCACCAAAGAGGCACATTAGCTTCCACGCCAGATGCACTGTACAGAAAGACAAAACCCTCCGATTAACACCGGTGCAGTTGGATAATCTACTGCCTGTGATGATTGTGTATAAATAAGTGTGGTTTGCTTTTCTACCGGTTTCACCTTCAGCACAGAATGCATGTAATGGAATAGCTGATTGAACATCTTCGATATTAGTGGCATGAGTAATTGTGTGATTGCTTACATAGAGAGAGAGAGATTCGTACAGTGCACGAGCGACAGATTCCCGGAACGATTAGAATCACAGTAATCATCAGCAGTATTAATGTATTCAACATGGGAGAGTTCCCCGAAACATGTGAATATTTCAAGTAGCAATCACATGATGAAATCACCCCTGAGGATCCTAACGCATCTTAAATCACGACATCATTTTAAGTCATCGGAGATATGTTCTACTGAATTGACAACATCTCTGAGTCTGATCAAAATCGTCATGTAACACATTCGCTAACTGCATACAAATCCATGGAGTATATTCATGCACCAACCGGTTACTGTTAGAACACTGATGATAACTCAAACTCCCCACTACTGGAATAGTAACTTACATCGATCGGAGGCTGTTGAAAGTACTGGTGTTCAAGTTCTTTTGGACTTTGACGTAACATTGCTAGGGCAATGACGAAGGCGATTATTAAGACTAAAACAATCTTCTTTCCTCGGCTCAACCCCAGGAGACTTGTGTATTCGTGCTTCAAGTAGTCCATATTTTCTCTCTGAATTTCTGAATGCCATAACTGGCCTATATATTAAATTTCTACGGTGCGCATAGATTGCGGATACACAGGCCAGCCGACTGCGCATGAGTTCATCGCAGAATCCAGATAGACACTCACAAGTGGAGTGGTTGTATGCACACACTGTAGTGGTGGCTTATTGTAGACTCGTCCATGTTATGTGTATATATGTGTAGTTAAAATGTGCAACCATACTCCACTCCGAAGAGCCAGTTAGAATTACAGGGATGGGTGGTATTTCTGTGGGTACTTCACAAGTCGGTGGATGACGCAACCAACCATCCATCCTAATCGTTTAGAAGTACCCGATCCGAGATTGGAACACACTTGTGAAGGTCACTTTTAGGAAGTACATTGGACGGTTTGTATACCGCCCTGTAGAAATAAGAATATTCTCTCTCGTGAGTTGTTTTTACCACAGTTCACCCCAAAGACAGATGAGGCTACGAGCTGTTGTATTTTACTCACAGATGGATGTTTGAAAGGTTCTGTTTGGCATAGCTTATACACCATCTATGTATGATCACATATTTCACACTCATATAAACTGTTCAGCCTCCGTGTCATAAGCTAAACATCCAGCCTACCGGGTTCAAACTTGGGAGGTTAGTATGCGAACTGGAAAACAGTGAGTTATCACCGGTCTTTGAAGGTGTGTTGGTCTCAGTCCATATCAGGCGTGGGTTCTTGGTGAGGGGTGTTTCATTTATTGAGTGAGCCATGTCAGAATCTTGGTTCAGTTTGCCAACACTCCTTGTTCAACTTTATGTTGGAGATAGCGATCGTTCGGCTGCAATCGCGCTCTCACGGGATGTTCTTTTCTATACTGCACTAGCGGTAGTCCCTCAGCAGGCAGACCATCTAGGAAGTTGCATCTTCTAGATATTTGAGCATTTCAGTTACACACAATACAGTTGTGTTTGTGTTGTCCGGGCCACCACATACAGCTGTGTATAGATATTTCGTTTTCACTTCTATGATTCGCTCTAAGTGATCTTTCATATATCCCTGAAGTAAGTAATCTATAAAATAGGCAGTATCCGTGACTGACTTTCCGCTGCCTTGGCTGTTCAACGAATCTCGCAATCGTCACGTTGTCAATCACTTGCATGAATGATTGAGTTCAAGTAATCCACTGATTTTAAGCCATCACGAAGTCACGGTCTAAACTTCTGTTCCAGCGGTCCGTTCACTTCTCCGAACATGGAATAAAATGGAATAAAGCTATCCGGACTATGCACATCTATATATGCATACAGATATACTAATTCCTCACCGCTGGACACTCAAGCCTAAAGTCGGTAGAGGTAAGATGAGGGAATACAGTTCACTTGATTTTGTGGGTTAACGCTTCTCGGTTACACGAGATCATGCGTCGTAATTGGCGTCTATGCGCTAAGTGGTACACAACGTTTGATAGTTCTACTCTCTATGTTTGTATTACAGCAATAATTTTGTACTTCAGATTGGCATTCTTCTCCTGAAAACGGGAAGGCCTTCTGGCTTAATTGACTGCTTACTCTATGACAAAGCTTGACAAGAACTATGACATATGGTCGAACCATACGAAATTGGTCTTTGATTGTAGGTTGGCCTACTGTGAATTAATAAACACGGTACTTGTAGATTTTAAGCAACAGATGATTCACAATTTCACATAGGCATTACAGCGTAAATCAAACCAGTACGACGATTCGTGGATTCATCATTGAGGAATTTTGTTTGGTTGACTCATTTAGCCAGCTGCTACCAGTATTTTAAGATATCCACTCCCATTATGTTTGATTCGAGATGAATTACAGCTAGTAAGGTGTCAGTTCCGTTAATGAGTCTGGTATCCTCTTTCTTTGCTGGCCGTTATTAACTGAAAATCAGTGTGATCACGTTTCATAGTCACTTGATCGGCCATATCAGACTTATTGAACAGGGTGTACAGTCATCAGGCTGTCGTGATCTTTACCTCATATCTTTTCAAGCATCAGTGTGGTTAGGGAAGAACTCGATGTTTTTCCGATAGATCACGCCTTTCTGAAGATAGCGAAATTTTAGGGACATTTCAAAGTAGGCAATGACAAGTGTTTGGGGTGAGCAAACTGGAGGACAGGCCACTTTAGATATTCGGAAATGTCTGATTAAAGTGTGTGTGTGTGTGTGATTGTTTCAGGACGTCCCAGAATTGAAAGTAAATGATGACCACTCTATCAGAAATCTCAAAAATCTGACGGTAGTTCAATGTTGACGGCTTCTGCATGATATGGGAAGACATAAGTTCGGGTACTTACACAGACAGCTCGTAAGACAAAGGATCCCGAATAGATGGCAAACCCTCCACAAAACATAAGTTGTAGAAAAGTAACTGCTCCCGGGGTCTTACATTAAGGAAATGCTAACGTTTAACATTGATTCTCCAGAGAAGAATGTCAGCTTACAGCATACGTTTGCAGCGATAAATTGACATAACGTGAATGGAAGCTGTTTGGCGAAGTAATGTGAACAACCGAAACGGTTTGGTGATGGTTTGATCGCTTTTCGAAATGATCACAAGATTTGTATACCGCCTACTAGGTTGAACCATTTACATGGATAAGAACGGGAATTCTGCTAAGCACTAATCCGCATCAAACATGCAAGGAAAGATTGCAGGTGTGACATTCATCTTCTGTCATGGAATTCTGGCATACTCCCAAGATCAGAGATTTCAGTTTCATGACGTCGTCACCAACCACTCCGTGAAGATTCCCCTTTTAACCTAATAGACTCTTCCAACTGCACTAACTGTGTATTGACTAGTTTGGTACTTACGTCAATAAATGTGTTAATAACGCACATGGGTTTCTTAATTTATTCGTATTCAATTTGATTCTTGCATGAACAGGATTAACTGACCTGTCTCTGAATGAACCTGCACCTGACAACTCTGGGAATTTAAGAGACTGTTTTGGAGCATGAATTGTTATGGGGAAGTCTCGGTGTAAACTCATAGATTGTCTGTTATCTGTAGTTGACTAGGACAATTGTAGTAAACCCACATTAATGGTAATGGCTACATAATCTTTTCCGGTAGAACTGAGTGTATAATTAACTAATCTGGACTACACTGTTGTATTTTACGATTATGCATTGTTTGTTGTCACTTTTCGGTCATATTATTGTTATGCTTACACCAGCTGTTGTAATGTACCAACGATCCTATTCAGTGTAAGTCACACACATTCGGTAGCATTCGACATGAGACGAAGTATCCATAAGCTGTCTCTTAGGTTTCCGGTTGTAGTCATGGTTTGCTACTGTGCTGACTGACTGACACAATTGTATACTTGATTCCATTCTTCACACTTCTTCCCAATGCAGTGAACTCCATTAGTTCTGGCCATCGAAAGTGTTTCAGTCCAAATCCGGAATGTAACTTAGTAGTGGAGCGTGTTCAAAACATCACCTAAATTCCCGTAGGCAATTGCTTAGGAAGGAGAAGAACGCGTAGATACACATGGCACAATTTATTAAAGAACTTGTTTAAAAATAAAATGAAGGCAGCAAAACAGCTGTACTTGTACAAATCGGGTAGTAAAAAGTAGACTGACGAGGTTTTTCACAACCACAGATGAAACAGCCTATAACAGCAAGGTCAGTTTCACCCACATGCACACTGTCGATGAGTCACACGAGTCAAAGCATCAACTCGATTTCCTGACACTGACCCGGTGCCATACAGGCTTTCCGTTTGGCTCGTCTTCTTTGACGTGTCAGATAGCACAACACTAAACAGAACAGTAGAAAGAGAGGTATGGCCGCGGCGAGAGCTACACGTTCGCCCAGTGTAAACAGGGGTACGGGGTGACCTGAATAGAAAGAGGGAGTGAAAATGCAATAGTTTGTTCATATTTTGCTAGTCAATAGTCGGAATAATTTTTTATCATTCCGTTTAGTTGTTTGAGAAGTTAAACTGATCTTCCTTGCCATGTCTAGTAATGTATCCAGAGTGATTTGGCTAACTTTTATTGCTTAGCTGTTCACCAGGATGGAATAAAATATTTCACCAGTAATCCTCAATTGTGGATTTTGTTTAGTGTCAAAAATGATTGCGTACATTTAGACAGTAGTTTCCGGGAATCAGCCGGCAGAATTCCACATCAAATTGGCTTACTTATGAGTAGTCTAAATCTATTGCAACAAAAGTGGAACATTAATCCCATTGGGTGGTGGGGTGCGCATTCCCACTGAAATGCCAGCCAATCCATTTAGAAAAGAAGTATCAAACTCCAGTTTATTTTTCGTATGCATTTGCAAGTGGTTCATAATCTTGGAACGGCTAAGATTTGGACTACGGCAGTGTGAAAGTTGCAATCAATTTCGGGTTACGTTCAACTTGTGCAAATCGAAAGCATCTACTGTTGATCAGAAAACAAAGAGCCACCAAACAAATTCTATGATTTTTCTGGTTCCAACCTGAAGAGAAGTCCTAGACATGGGGTTATTGGTTAGAAGTGACAGAGCAGTTACCTTGTATTCTGTCGCTACAATCCAGACAAAACATGCATTACATATAAGCGAATGTGTCCGATAATTCGGTCGTGTCCACTGTAAGGTGAATGAAACAGCAGTGAACATGTTTAACGCAGGAAATTGTGGAACGGAATTCAAAACCTGACCGTGGCAATTTCTAACAAGAGTGACACTAGACCAATTTTATCAGTCGTAAAGTAAAAGTAGAATAGTCACAGGAGTGTTACCAGATTAAATGAAATCTTCAAACCTGAGAGTTTGTTTACCAAGCGACTGTATCCTGAATTGCTGCACATTGTTTCGAACATGAGCGAACCTACCTGGCTGTCCACCTCTAATGTGAAAGCGAGAAGAAGTTAACTATGACACCGAGCAGAAATAATGAAATTACGGCGATTGTCCCATCTACGCACGTTGCGAAGAGATACTAGTCTACCGAGCACGTGAGAGGAATGTGAATCGATTAGCAAAAGTTTAATAAGGCTAACAAAAATGAAGAAGGTTGGAACAGAGTTTGTTATGTCGCATGTATGACAACACGTAAATGCTGCTGACTTTTGTTTTAGACATTTGAACGTATAAATATTGAACTTGGTTTCGTAATAAACTGGTCGCTATCCAGGTCTTTTGCTGTGAAGTTCAGAGTGACAGAAGTTGGATTTTATGCAACAGACCACAAATGTGGAGAAATGCATTGGGACGTTAGTCAACGCAGTGAGTGAATCTTTAGGACATTCATACCGTCCTGAAGTATTAATTTTCTGGCCTTACAACGTTTATTATGACGACGCTCCTCTGCTATTATAACACTAGATTAGTAAAGAGAACTGCTGATCCTTAACCAGCATACAAAATGGACATGACAAAACAACTGTTGTAAACCCTCCTAAATGATACACTGGTTCGTCCTTGCCATCGTAGCGCGCTTGACAAAATTCGGATTCTAATCCCAGTAATAATTAACGCGAAAATATCGGTCCCGAAAAGTACTGCAACTGTTCCCGTATTCGCTCCCAAGACAAGTCGAAAGACGCGTACGAAAAACAGAGCTTTGTTCCCCCCCCCAAAACGTGTGCGACAAAGGCGACAAATACAAAGTACCTATATGATGCTCGGTGGCCTTAAGAACATTTCCAAATCACGGAAAGAGAGGGACATTTGCCGGAAAACAATAATCAGTGTCACTAATGCGCAGAGCGGAATAAAAAGTCAGACAGGTAAAAACTAGCCAAGGTCACCACTCGGGCGCTCTGAGCAGGTCCGTTAACTAGGACAAAGTCAACCGTTTTTTCTTTTTCACGGCGCCCCAACAACAACAGAGTGGATTTTGCACAATTTGGTCGAGGCCAAATAGGGAACATTATCATTAAGCAAGAAGTGACCTTGGTTAGTGGAAGTAGCATACACTGTCTTCACAGAGGACAACATGAACCGAAAGTCATGTCAATGATCGCAGCAATCGAAAATTTCCACAAAACAAACAAGCACACCTGAAAGTTGAAAACCGAGTGATACTAGAGTTGACCATTATGACCACAGGCTAGAAGATGTACACTTGATATCAGTGGGGAAAATGCATATAGTGCTTATGCAATTCCTCAATCACAACCATTCCTACATTGTTTAAACATGGGCACACGTGCGTTCGCAGCTTTGGGCTGTAACCATGACATTGTGGTTGGGGCTACCATGGGTTTGCTAACAGCTTGAACAACTGTTATTTGGATGAATCAGTAATTTACAACCATATATCAGTCAGCGTATCCACGGGGACGTCTAAGTATATGCACACATGAAATCAGCCACTTAGCCAAGCATTCAATCATGGGGCTTTTTCAACAGATTTTAGTCGTGTAGAGCACAAACATGAAAGATTCCCTTGATCAGAAGTGGAAATTACCAATATAATACGCGTCAGTTTTTCTACACTCTCCTATTGGACTGTTCCAGTGGAAATCCCGTTGCATCAAACGGAGGACAGTAATGTTCAGGGTCAAAGAGACACTAGTACCACTGAATGCTAGCGTGACAGATGGGTTGTCAAGGTTAACTTGGGAAACTGTGGCGTCAGAAGGGAGTCAGCGAACAAATAGCGAACAACCAAACGGGATAAAAAAGCATTCACAATATTTATTGGTGCTCATTTTCAAACTGATAGTCAGACCAGCTTCGTGCTTGTTTAGACTAATTCGATGGAGAAAGTCTGGTCGGCTGACTGAGCCAGTAACCCTACGCTTTCCGTGAATAAGTTGTTCTCTCGATCACCAGTTCTATGAGCACCGCTTTTGACAAGGGAAGTTCTGTGTTATTGACTTATGACTTGTGTTCCACCCCAGTAAAGCACGTGGACACATCCCTCATCCGATCACAAGATTTTACTGGCTACGGTCACAGGGGCTCAATATTGGCGTTCATAATGTTGCCTGATGACGGCTGCGAACTCTTAACGTGAAGTGTTGACGGTTCGATTCCCAGTTCGGACTATCTCTACTTCAAGAATCTAAACGAAGAAGAAACCGGCAGTTCAGTGTCGACCTGAGAGTGAACATCGGGGAGCATTATGAACGCTATTTCGAGCTTTGTGGCAGTAGCCAGTATAAACTAACAAGCTGGGGTGTTGGTGTGCATCCATCAGCATTGACGGGGTGCAAAACAGTTGTTGTGAGCCAAGAACGTGGATGATATAAAGACTGCTCAGTCAGCAAAGAATACATTGCTTAAGCGCTCCAACACAACAACAAATAAATACACCCATTTGCCTAAAAAACTGGTCACAGGATGTCACAACTGTACCAGTTGTTAATGCTCAGTTTCTGCAAGTACCGAGAACCATTTCATACCGAACTGCACTGCAATGTTTTTTGTATTTTTCCAATGGTAACTCCAATATCCAAATACATGTCCATGCCTCACTAGTGAATAGCAGTAGCAATCGCACTATAGTACTCACACCACTGTTATTCAAGAGTCAGAGTAAAGCATACTGACAGAGCAGTTCTTGGATGGAATGTCACCAACAGTCCGGAATCAGCTCAGGGTTGCTCTCATCGCACATCCGGTAACATTGGAACAGCTGGTTGATGCGGTTCGACAATTGCTGACGAAAAACTCTCCGACAATCAGCGAGTTGAAGACGAGTGAACCAAGTGAACTGAATGACCTTCGAAACGTAATGGAGAAGATGGTTTAGGAAGTGGCGGTTTTGAAGGTGAAGAAGAAGAAGAAGGATAACCGTGGTGACGTCTGCTACAAATATGGAAGACACGGACACTGGTGAAGGGTTTGCCCACTTGGCAAGAAAAATACATAAACAAACGTTTCAATGGATGTCTTATTTCTGGGAAGGAATATCCGGTAATAGCAGCAGTTGATAAGACGGCAGTTCAAGCTAGGTTAGAAATCAATGGTAGCTCGGAGTGCTGTTTGGTTAATGTATCATACAAGTTAACCATTTCTACTCTGGTTGTCCGTTACACTTGCTCACCAACTTTGGAGCAACGTGGAGACACCAGGTCACAGCGTTCTTCTGAAGTAGTCTTGTAAAAGGAAACAACACAATCAAGCATGAACCAAAGGTTCAGTAAGTAGTGCACACGACTTATACAAAACTAAACGGCATCGACAACTCAGCAACACGCCCTGTAACACAATCTTAATTAAAACCGTGCGCACATGCTGGTTTCGACCGTACATTACAATTGACAGTGGGGCCGTGAGTTCACTGATTGGGTGGAGGCCAGGAAAGCCTGTTCAGCCTTGTGCGATGGTTGTTCGAACAGTCGGTGTGTTTACTCTCAAAGTTAATAGGCTGGGAGAATATGATGTCCGAATCGATGGTCATGTGGTCAAACAACCTTTCGTCGTTCCACCCGACACACGCCAGACGATATTGGGAGCGGGTTTTCTTCGCCACGCTGAGGCCATAGTCGATTTGAAGTATGATGAACTCGTAGCAAAATATGGAGTGGTTCCGTTGTCGAGAAAACGCAAACCCCAGCTTGGATAAATTGAAGCAAACGCACCCGGAGCAATACAAGCCTGTGACAATCGGTTACTGAATGATGTAATAAGCAAATTCTGAAAGCTGTTCACGACAGATTAGGACCCATATGGCTATTGTGACTGAATTGAACACGAAATCTCAATCGAGCCACATCGATTTCGACTATTCGGCCACAGTAGATCTTGTGTACGCCTGCAGCCGGAAGCTGAGCGACAAGTGAAGGACATGCAGAAGGAGGAAGTCACTGATAGCTGATAGCCCTTTCAATTCTCCCATCTTGTTGGTGAGGAAGCCCAATAGTAAATTTCGATTTTGTGTTGAACTCAGACGGCCCAAAGAGATTACAGTCAATAAGGTCGTAGCAGTTCCAGTGGTGGCAGAGATTTTCGATAAGCAGCAGAACGCCAGGATATTTACAATGTTAGGCCTGCGGTCTGGATATTGGCAGGTTCCAATCAAGCGTTTGTCAAAATACAACAGTTGATAAAGAAAAGACAGCTGGCCCTGAAATTGCCGGCGGCTAGACAGAGCTTCGTTGTCGCGACGAATGCAAGCGATATGAGAATGGAGGCCGTCTAATTGGACAGAGCTGAACAAAAGTGTACGCGGTACTTAAGCAGAACCTCTCTATATTACGAAGTGAACTTCCGGTTGACAAAAACTAGAGTACGATGTAGAATCCGTCAGCAATCACAGCTATACGCAGCCTATCGGGACGATTGTAAACCTCTTGATGCAGCGCAGAACAAGACGGGGTGTTGAAGGTTTACTCTGATAAAACTGATTCTGTACATAAATAAAAAACAGTTAGCAAATTATACAACTTACAATCAAGTGAACTCTGTGCACGGAATTTAACCGTCAGCAAATATCAACCAATAACACGGTAGCGTAAAACAGTTCAGTGTGGTAGTACAAAACAAACAAATAGCGAGTTCGAACGGGAAGTTTGTAGTGTCGGAGCAGAGTTGGTTATGTGTAATAATGTAAGAGACGTTCGGCCAGTAATTAATGTAATCAAAACAGGGGTATATATGTGTAGGACCTACAGTATGATAGTTTGGCCAATGGGGTATAGGTATAGGTATCAGTTAAGATTGGCATTGGGCATACGTCCGGTCGTGGACGGATAGTCGGGCGGTAGCGTTGCCGCGCTGCATGCGGCAGTTCTGTGGTTCGATCCCCCAGCTGTTCCTTAACCATCCAGCTGCCCGTTTCAGTAGGATTAATCCGAACACAACTTCCATTCACTTTGGCCAGGGTCAACACGCGGTCTGCACGAGGTGCTTATGAAATAAACATCAGACGTAGTGATTTGTTGCATGACATTTCACCACACGTTGACCGACTCACACCTCAAGAGTTGTATTCGTCCCGAGCTCAAATGTGACTAACAATCTTGGAATGAATAATAAGGTTGATTCATTTTTCCTTATACCGTTGTATCAGGTCCGTGTTTGCTTGACCGTAAACCTTTTTCATACCCATCTCAAAACATAACACCCAGCCGAGGACCAGGCTGTTCAATAAATGATATGCGGCTAACAGCTTATCATGGTGTTTTATCAACAAAAACGAATTGCATAGACACTGACATCGTTTATTTTTAATTTCATATCATGCATTCCATCCAATTGATCAATTACACAAATA
>LUCH01007621.1:9781-22412 GCA_013368495.1 Paragonimus heterotremus | reverse complement strand
AAGTGAAATAAAAAAACAAATGCTAAAAATGAAAAAGTACATTAAAAACAACCCCAGCATTCTTGTAATAACATTCACACACGCAGTCGACCACGACAACAACAGCCATACCAGTTTTTGAAAAACGATTACGAGAAGGTGGTTTTTACTTAATGGTCGGTTGAAACAAACAGATTTGGGGTCATGATGCAGAGTTCGACGATTTTGATTTCTGCATCAGCTACCGAACCGTTAAAACGATTTCTTCCAGGAAAACAATGTTTCCGAACGCGACAGCTCGGGTACTCACGGTCTACTGCTCCCATTCTTGGCCCGACAAGGTTCGTGTCTGTTTGCAAGCTCTTTTTATTTGTGGCACAACCGCCCTCTTAATCGTCTGCCATATGAGATTCATTCTACGATTCGTGAACTCACCGGCACTGATGTGAGCTAGTGCATGAGTCTTTTCCAATACCATATACCAACTGCTGACATTAGGCTGTACGTGGAGAATGTTTACCGGAAGTTGATCACAACATCTGACGTTGGAAACAAGTTAAGGTCTGCAAGGTCAAGTAAGTTTGTTACGTAAGATTGGTCACGGAATGTTAGAGAACCTTGGTGAGGTGCTGTTGATGACTGGTGCGATAGATGTGATGCGCACCACCCGAGTTGAAGACAACGGATACAGGCATATCTGTTTCGCCCAGCGAACGTCGACTGAACTAGTCCGACGTTTCCCGCATGATGTGGATGCCACCCACGTACAAACAGGCACAAGTATCTCATTGTATATTTCCTCATACTTTTGATGTTGGAAGTTATATCAGCTCCTCGTGACATACGATATAGGACACCGCCGACTCGTTATGTACGGGTAAGTTGGTAGGGAGAAGTATGTTTCACTACGTACACTGTTCGAGACTTTTGGGGAAACGGTGGGCAGGCAGATTGCAGTGGAAACATTTGTCATGGATAAGACTGCTGCGCAAATGAGGGCTGCCTATGTGGTATCCTGTCGTTTTACTTTCATTTGCGAGATGCCGTATGTAGGCATCTTAATGGGTAAAATTCATCCGTCATGTTCGTTACGAGACAAACCTTCTCCGCAGTCGTTACCTTTCCAAATAAACGGCTACGGTAGACAACGAAGAAGAGTAGGTCGTATCCTTACGCCTTTACTGTAGGTTCAAACCTGAATTGCGTATCATTGGCCGAACCGATAGGAAGGTTCCAAAGTAATTTTTGTTTCCCTGACTGTACATCAAGCCGAAGTGGGCAATCGCACCAATAGTAAGATGGACGGTTGGGGAATATGGCGCGTCCAAGTGACTTCTTATCCGTTGCCATTTAGAAAATATGGGTCCACTGCGAGTAGCTGATGCAGGAGCAAGCGACTTATGGATGTGACCACCTTGAGGTCGTTGATGTTGGCTGGTACGTGAAGAACATTATTTACAGAATGACCACGTCCGCCAGTCATTTTGTCCTAAAACACCTAAACGGACGGACCGCACAACTTCATTTTGAAACAGTGTCTGAGTGTAAGACAGGCGGTTCTCCAGTAATCGCCTCGAACACTGCAGCTTCGTGTGATGCTTTCGTCGTGGACGGCGTGCAGGACACCTGTGAGTGCATATTTTACCGTTCAATGTGGCTTCCCTGTACACATATTCTGTCTGTGTTTCAGAAACATTTCTATTCCAGCGGTAAGGTTTTTTGCAGCTTCCGCTTCTGTTTACAGATTTAACCCCCCCATTCACCAGCGGTGGCTGGTAGATCACAACTAACCAATTCAACATTTGATCGACCCGCGGCTTTGGCCGCTTGTTGCAGCCAACTTCATCAGTCATTATAAGACCCTACATACTTTGCTTGAAAGGCTACATGACTGCAACAGCCGAACGACGGTGCTCTGCTTGAACAGCATCACTGCATTTTCCAGTAAAATCCTGGAATGTGTTAAGACTGGATTTTCTCCGTGTGACTCCCCCATTGGCTCATTTACAAGCAGTATACAACAATGGTTGGTGGAGAGGCCCAAAGGAGGATTGCCATGTGGACACTACGGTGGTCTGGTACAGATTGATAGCTATCGCTGTGATGCCGATCAGTTAATTGTTCACTCTAAATGTATCAAAGTGGCATACGTAAATGAGGGTCCATTCCGTGGCAAGCAACTTCAACCTAAATCAACTGGTGTACACACCTTTCGAATTCATAATTTTGTCAATTCCCCCTACTTCAGCTATTGTTTACACTTCCTCAGTGATTACGAAAAGCAAGTCCTGCACACTACCCACAACCGACGTCGATTTAGACTGCTGACAGTGCACACGGGCCGAGGAAAGCGCGAGTCCATATAACCTAAAAGGATTATCATCTTGATATAATTGAAGGCAATAAGTTCCTCCATATACATGTACACAGTTCCCTTGAAGGTATCGGACGCGATGAACGACATGATGATGAAGACTTCATCTGATACACGGTTTCAGTCATCCAGCAGGACACCCGTAACACGTTAAAAGCAACGGCTTTATTCTGCGTTTAAGAAAGGCGGGGATGGTATGTACATTTTAAATAATCTTCAAATACTGAACTCACGTTAATATGCCCACATTTTCGTTCTCACCGACATCAATGGTCCACCTATGTGTTTCCGCATACGGCATTGGTTGGCTGAACTCGTGAGGTAGGACAAAGGGGTGGAGCAGTTATAAGTGTCTAAGCATGAAGTACTAGTTTGCTTCATTCATAAGCTTGTGCAGTGAGGATGACCGATCGTAATATACTACCCATACCGCGGCTATTCAGTAGTAGAACCAGAGCATGTGTTTTGACATCGAACGAACAGCAGGAAAAATGCAGGAAGAAACGTCGGAGTGCAGCATCGCCCACGATGGTCCTCGCTACGTAAAAGAACTGAGCATTGGCGTCTGTAAACGAAGACGATCAGGTCCCGAATACCGCGTGCAAACGAGTGGTTTTGTTTCTAGTTCCGTTTAAATGCTTAACCCACGTGTTACTTTCTCGAACAAACAACCCTTATGCCCTCCGCCTTCTTGGATCACAACAATTGGTGCCACGACCAGGGTTGGAGGATGAAGATCTCATGGCCGCAGCCGTTCGAAGATGGGGACGTCTGGAACTTCTTGGGGGACCTCGAGGACGCGGCGGAAACGGTGGGAGTGATAACCAACCGGGTGAAACTGGCGGCCCTGCGGATGCTGCCCAAGGGCAGGGCGAAGGCGGTTCCAGAGGCGTCGCAAGGGGGCCCCGCAAAGCTGGAGTGAGCCACAGCGAAGGAGGCGCTGATCGCCGGGTTCGGCAGCTCAGCCGATTGCCAGGAGGCCATGCAGCAGTTCAAAGGCGCCAGGCTTGGACTAAGAGGTGACGCTCTTGTGTATGCGGGCAGCGTTGTCAACAGCCTCGCCACATTTGGACCAGGATTCGCAACAACCTATGCTGACAGAGCAGTTCTTGGACGGAGTGCCACCAGCGGTACGGGGTCGGCTCAGGGTGGCTCTCATCGCACATCCGATAACGTTGGAACAGCTGGCTGATGCGGCTCGACAATTACTGGCAGACATCTCCCCGACAGTCAACGAGTTAAAGACGAATGAACCAAGCGAATTGAATAAACTGCAAACCGCAATGGAAAAGTTGACTCAAGAAGTGGCCGCTTTGAAGTGGATCGGAACCGTGATGACGTCTGCTATCGATGCAGTAGATGTGGACACTGGGGAAGATTTTGCCCTCGGGGCGAGAAAAGTTTTCATGTAAATAAACGTTTTGCTGATTGTTTTTGTCTGAGAAGGGTGATCCGATAGTAGGGGCGGTTGGTAAGAGGGCATTTCAGGCCAGGATATAAATCATTGGTCGCTCCGATTGCTGTTTGATTGACGCTGGGGCAGCGATTTCACTGATTAGACCGAGACCGGGAAAGGTTGTTCAGCCGTGTGCGATGGTCGTTCGAACAGTTGGTGGGTTTACACTCAGAGTTACCGGCGTTGTTAAGTATGATGTCCGAATCGATGATCACGTAAGCAAGCAGTCTTTTGTCATTTCCCCCGATGCACGCCAGACTATATTGAGACCGGATTTTCTTGAACGCGCTGAAGCTGTGATTGATTTGAAGCATGATAGACCCGTAACAAAGTGTGGAGTGGTTCCATTAACGAGAACGAACAAACCTCAGCTTGGACAATTTGAAACAAATGCATCCTGCGCAACGCCAGCCTGTGACAGTCGGTTGCCGAATGAAGTGATATGCAAATTCCAAAAGTTGTTCACCTGGTCCACATTCCGGCGTAAGTCATGAGTCCATGGAAAGTTTACAACTGTGGTAACAAATAATGCCGATGCATGCCGAATATAACTGAGAAAATACCACTGATCTGCCCAGTTTTGTGCATAATTCTACGTCGCGTACTTTACGTTTGCAGCTTTGCGAAAAGCTTTGCCCCGATGTTCCAACAACGGTTCAATCGCCAAAAAACAATCACGTTTCCCTGCTTGACTACATTTACGCTTAAATAAAAGCATGTTTCTGCGCCTATGGCATCGTGTTTCATTATTTTCCACTCTTAACTCTTCGACAAAACACAAAATGCAACTTTTCGTTGTTTTTCCATTAAACCCTACGCCATTGAACTACCGCACATTCCTTGCTTTCGTCTTCAGAAGATCAAAAACTGTCTCAGCAACAGAACTATACGATTTGCACAACTGAAACACGCCACAAAATTAGAACAACTTCAGCAACTTGAAAAATAATAACTCAAACGATTACAGAGATATTTACGGTTTGCCAAACAAACGCAGCCCTATCAATGTTGTAATTTACCATTAACTGGTGGACTTTTAACGTGCAAAGCGGCTTTTTCTTCTCTGGTTCTCGTTACACATACGGATCAAATGTGCGTCAGCTTGGAGAAACCGGGGGACGGCGCACATTCGAAGTAGGATTCCAACTAGCCCTGTAAAGGGAAACAATAAGAAACATGCATAAGTAATCGGCCCAGTAAGCTGTGCACAAGACTTACAAAAACTAAAACGGAAACTAATACGGTGACGATAACACAGCAGAACGCCCTTTAATACATTGTACTGTCGTATATTTCCATTTCCACCATATCTTTAAAAAGCCGGAAAATTAAGCACACTCAGGCTATTGAAAGACATATTCCATCTCGGAAATGGCAATGAGCACATTTATGAGACGTGAAAAGTGAGCTAACGCCAGTTACGGGTTGTTTCCACGAAAATTAGGGAGAATATTTCCACCACCAAACTGGTAATTTTGGTTCCCATTCCATGTATTCTGATTTTCTCATTAACGTTGATTATTTACAATTGGTGTACTGTGAGTACTTTGTCTGAAATTTCGATCTCAACATTTCCCAAACTTTTTGAAAAAGGAGGATTTGCGCCAAAATGACCGTTTTCCCTTTCGAACGACTTCGAATCATAACCCTCTAAAAGCCCCCTTACTATACGACGCACACTCAAGAAATCGTCAGCCCATTCCAAATTTAGCCAGCTACTCCCGGTCTTTGTTCGAATACAACACTGCAACTCCCGAATTTAGGCATTATGCTACGGATGTTTATAGCAGGAATACAATTGTCAATAATTTTTGCAACATCCTTCTCCGGCAGTAGGTTAGTGAATTTGTCTACGTTGATTTTTCGGGAAACCTGTTTCAAATGTCCAATCTTATAGAAACTAGCGGCGTGCTGCTTGTCACCACAGGCGACAATAACACATTCACGTATATATGCTTCGCATGGAAGCAGCAACGGCAATCGTTCTAACGCTTTTATGATGTGGCCATCGTGGATGCCGCAAGTGAAACCAACGGCCACAAGTGAGTTTTCTGTAATTTCAAATTTTTCGCTGTAGCTTGGACCTGTATCAGTTTCTGGTTACAAAGGGGGTGGGTCATGGAGGACACTTGACGTGTGTTTGTGTTTGTTGTGAACAGTATGTTTCCGCGCTCCATTTATTTGAAACACTTCGTCCGGCGATGGGGGATCACATTCCCGTTATTTCCTCTGTGATGGAAAAATGGTGGTACAAATGTGAGCAGTACGAGTCGTGTTCAGGCGCAACACAATGTTATACTATTTCCATGCTTGAGATTTCGTGAGGAAATGTTGGTTGATATAATTAACCCTACAATCATCTTTTAGACAAATTTACTTAGAAGCCGGCATTTGTTTCATCGCATAGCTACTTTTGATGACATAGATGAGTGAATCCACATCGGGATGTTGAAACAGTGAGACCAACGGGAAGTGTGGATAAATATTTTACAGATCTATGCGGTTACCACGCCTTCACTTGCGGTCCGTCTTAAAAACTTATTTCTATCCATACAGTTTCATGTTCCCAATCTACACGAACGAGTCCGAGTGAAATTGCCGTTAAATGGTTCCACAGACTTCACTGGCTACGGTAACTAATGCCACATCTTCGATGTTACGTAACGTCTACGTTTACGCCTGGACGCAGGAAGAGGACAACTTCCACTGGAGCGGAACCGGAAGCAAGGAGGCTACGGCAAAGCGGTTGAAGTTTTGCAGATAATGTTGTACTTATAATAAATGTTGTGATAATTATGAATACGTGTTAGTAGCGAGAAATGCCCGTGACGCCAACTGCGATGATTCCAGAAATACAGAGATGGAGTAGTTAAATTAGCTCAACCCCGAAGTTAGCTTCGACGCAATAGTAGTAACAACCGAACCAGGCAAAGCAAATAATTTATCCCTCGAGCGCAATTGTACAAGATATTAACAGCAATGCAATAAAACAAACGTAATGAGAAACGGGTGCAATGACAACCACCACATCCTTCGTAGTTCAAGTGGAAGTCCGGGCAGTAGTGTTGACTTTGCTTCTTTTTCAGACGTTTCGGGCTTCTTGTCTGCGCGGGGTCGACTGCAGATACCTTCGCAGTAACTGACAGTGAATCCGAAACAGACTCAGAAACGAAACTTTTAGTCTCAGAAGATTTAACAGACAATATAAGAGACGGCTTCAAAATCTTCATACACTTGGGACCGATAATGGACGGACCGGAATTAATGACAAAAAATGAACATGAATAAGTTGCGGACTTCACTTCTGTAAGTGAAAGTTCACATTCGCCAAGAATAGGTATAGCATTCGGTAAAGCAATCGGAAGCCTCCTCTTGTCAACATGTCACAAACCTCTCTCACGAAGTGTTTTGCTGTCTCCGTGTTGGGAACCGAATCTGGACAATCATCGGCATAAAAATTCCTCCAAACTAATTTAAGAATGTAATTTTCATACATCGACTCACAGTCCTCAGAGGTAAGTCGTAATGCACAACTGGCACAGAAGGCCGAGGAGGTAGTGCCGAAAGGATGGGAGGCCATTTGATACTCTACTGGATCTCTTGCAAGGTCATGTTCGGGCCACCATAGAAATCGGAGCATATCTCGATCACGAACGGGGACGCATACTTTTAGAAACATCTCTTCGATATCCGCTGACACTGCCACATTTTCTGTGAGGAATCGTAGCAATACGCCCGCCAGATTTGTAGTCAAGTCAGGGCCTTGATACAGCTTGTCATTCAGGGACAGTCCCTGGTATTGAGCCGCGCAGTCAAAGACCACTCTAAGCTTCCCTGGTTTCTTAGAGTTTTGTACAGGGTGATGTGGCAAGTACCACCGATGTGGGTAGCTTGAATCGAGAACAGCTTTGGGGCCCTTTCAACATACTCACGTTCAATGTGATGTTATATCACCTCCGCGTACTTTGAGAACGTATCTTCATCACGGTTCAATCCCCTCCTCAAGTAAGTTCAACGTTTCTGAACCATTTTGTAGTTGTCAGGGAAGGTGAGGTACTAATCCAAGAAAGAGGCACTTTATAATGCTCGTTTGCGTCCAGCGTGGACGACTGTACCAGTGATAAGGCCATCGAGTCCTCTCTAGAAAGTGTGGGACCATTCGGGGACATGTAAGTGAACTCAGTATCATATAAGGCACGAATCTGATCTACTAACGTAGGAACGTCCTGCGAAAGCCAGTTGACAGATGCCTCAGCCTGGCATTCACTGATCAAAGGTCCGCACAACATCCAACCTAACAGGGTCCTCACTGCGTATGGCTGTCTACGTCCCCACAGCCTTCGGTCTAGGACCCAGTGCGCCTTGGGCACGTCACAATCGAGGAGAATAGTAACCTCACCGTCCTCATTTTCACTGAATGTTAAGTCCATCAAGTGTGCCCACTTACTGGCTTCTCTCTGGATGGAATAGATAGGTCTCATTGGCACGTCCTCAACGGACTAAGCGTTATCGATAGTAACCGTCTCATCTACGTCTAAGCATTCCAGATTCAGCTTGGTGCTCGTACAACATGTTGTTTTTGTTCCGTTGATCGTCCTAATGGATAGAGCCGAAATGGTACCCGAGACACCCAGACGGTCTAGGAAGTCTTTCTTTACTGAGGTGGTATCTGACCCGTTGTCCACAAACGCGTAGGTGGTATAAGTTCCAGAGGGAAACACCACGTGCACTGGGATGGCTCCTAAACGGTCCTGCTTGCTGGAACAACTGGCTGCTCTGCAAGAGCCTTGGTGCACTGAAGTAACCATCCCAGGGTCATTGGACTTCGAGTGTAGCAAGCCATTATGCCAACCATTACATCCATCTGTGGTGTACCTCAACCTACGCTTGCAGTGCATAGCTACGTTGGGGGGCTTAAGGCAGACAAAACATCCGCCTTTTCGTCGAATGGTGTCCCGTCCCTGCTCAACATTCATTGAGCGGGCAGCGCTCTAGCTCAGGAATCTGCTTACACAAGAGACAGCTACCTGCAGAGGACGATAAACACTGTTTAGTTGCCGTGTAAATTGAGGCACTCGCCTGTCTGGTGACAACTCTGGGTGTGTCCAACTTGTTTAAGCCATATGTCGCAGCGGATTTGGTGATTTTGTGGTCACTGTCGTAGACAACCCAACCGAACCTACTACGAGCAATTCGAGCATTCCGTGTAATAGACTCGCGAAGTTGTTCAAAAGTAGGCCCCTGACCAAACGCCAATGCACAGTCCACGACCTCTCCCCATTTGTACTGCATGTTAACCGGTAAAGATTTAACAATTCGCTCCAAGTTGGCTACGGAGTTCAGACCACGGAGGTAGTTCGTTTGGGCCAAGGATGCCTCACAGCTCTGCATCTTTACTGATAACTTGGAAAAGCATCTGCTGTACTGTGTACAGTCCTTCTCGCAGGCAACAACCCATCAATGAGGGAACGAGCAACATTGTACGGCTGCCTGTACAAATCACTCTATATGTCGCGCGCTTGGCGATAGGAAGACGCTGGCGGAAGCATGACGTACTCCTCAATGGCTTCTCTGGCACGACCTCTACAGTTATGTAACAAGTACAACAGCCGTTGACCGTCATCTGATACCTCCCTTTCGACATAACACTCAAATTGTCGAACGAACTTCCAGTAATTTACGGGGTCACTATCAAACGAGCACAACTCAACCTTAGAACAGAATACGACGGATGGACTGAGATGGGATGCTCATCGAGCTGCACGAGCCTTAATTCTGGAGGCAGCCTTACATCCTCGTTTTCCAAATACTGCTGCACTTTAGCATCACGATCAACTGTATGCTCTCGCTTAAGGTCACCATCAGCATGGGCACCCTCATCTTCAGCTGGGACAAGCAACAACTTTGCGTTCTCAACTACCACTTTCGTCTGGGCCAGCTTACGCTCTAATGTGACTTCCGCAATGACTCCACGTTCCTCAATCTGAGCCAGAAATAACGTAGGTTTAGCCTGCAAACTCTTTAAACTGCGTGTGGATCTACGAGTAACGCATGAAACAGCATCTACCGAACAGCGGACTTGCCTGTCACATCCGGTGTCTTCCCTGGGTTCCATGGGGTAGGAGTTACTTGGCATCAGCAAATTCAAAGCTTCGTCTGATTGAGTACTGTAAAGATTCATGTCTGGTTGTTGAGTTACGCGTAGCCCAAAAAACCGATCCCGAAAATAAGAACAAGATTGGATCCAACAATGTCTAGGGTACTATTAAAGAACTGCATGAGTAATTATAAACAACAGACCTCAGTCGTTCGCGACGATAACCTTGTCCAGCAAAATCAATAGTTTCTCCACGGGACCAACAAGGTCAAAGGTGAACCGTCACGCCAGCAGACCGGGACAAGAATGGCCATTCGCGCAGCGGACATTTAGTGACACATCCGTTCAATAAAACAAACCGGGACAGGTAAGGTAGTGGGAACAAGTGTCAGGTTAGTGGGAAAAAATAAGAAATGCAAACGATGGGGATTCATTTTCTCAGTTCATGGATCAACAATTTCGCACCTATTATTGGTCAACCAACGTGAACATTTACAGGCTGCGGATATATTTTAGCTATATCAGTTGTTAGTCTGAATCATTGCACCACCAAACTGACTTTCAACTCTACGAAGCGTTTGCCAAACATTCCTTGCGGCTGACTTTTCTGCATCAGATGTTGAAAGTCTCGACCGAACTTCAATTTGTATTTCTCGGGGGATCTACATAAGATCCACCATAGTTTCCTCGTAAAAGCAGCAGTCAGTCTGGTGGAATACCCCTTATGAGCTATTTAGAAAAATACCCTTGACTGGCAGTCTTCCCAGCGTCTGAGAACAAGATACGAACAGGCCAAACCTCACGACGCTTCCGTGCCTGCTACCGTGGGATCAAGCGAACCGAAATGACCAGTTGAGAATGACGCAAAGAGTAAACAAGAGGTCTACTGCCTACATCCGAAAAAGAAATGCGTGCGAGCTAGTGGTTCTAGGAGACGGCAGTACAGCGGAACAGTGAAACAGTGCCAAGTGTGAGTCGTACGTTTGCGTGCGCGGGGTACCCATCGTTATCCCTACTCGTTTAGAGAAATATTTAGGCACATACAAAGGCTCACATCAAAAGAGATACAAATGACAGTCGAAGCTCTAACGTAGTCAGTAATAAATAAATAGAATCCTTACCGTACCTGAAAACCAGCCTTACTTGCATCCCATGCATGACAATGGGGCGTCTGTTGAAGCTCGTTATCTTTGGACATTTCTTAAGGACTGACTACTTCTTGTGTGCAGCATGATTTTTTTTGTAACCAACCGCGCGCGACAAATATGCTTATATTCATGGATTGCCTGACGGAGGTGAAAGATAATTGTCTCGTATCACAGACAGTTTTCTCCATAGCTTCCGTCTGTGTCCCGCATGATGTTCTCAAGTCCAAGACTGAAACATGCAGTATTCAAGAAGAGTTCTCTTGTTGTATTGTTCTTTCTTGGTGGTAGAACTTGTACAATTTGGGTTGGGTCGAACCTTCAGTCCCTCTCCATGAGTTCTTTGAGAGTCCTTTTAACATTCAGGACTGGCCCTTCCTGTTTTTATCTACACAAACGACCTTTCTGGACGATATTTCCAGCAATGATTTCTCATACGCTGGGGACCAAAATGGCGGAATGCTGACGATCCGAATGCATTACAGCTCAGTAAACCCAAGGCAGACACCTGAGTTCCCCAAAATGACAGTAGGCAACAGGCCTGAAAATAGGTGTGGATTCTGGTGAGGCCTTCGGAACAGGATGCGGAGAAATATATTTTCGTCTGGATATCGTCTAGGTCGGCTTCCGCTCACCACTACCTATTCTGAGAAGGATTCTGCAGACCCTCTGCAGTGTTCAGACCGTCACCCGGTTCATATTTGCCTGACGCTCGAGTGTGTTGTTTGAATCATACATATTAGATTAAAGAAAAACACCGCTTAATAAGTCTTTTCAGCATGAGGTTACCAAGCGGGTCAAGGGTTTAAGAAACATTGCACACATGTGTCAGTCACAAATTCTTGATTTGCTACTCACATATCAAGGTTCTCAAACAGCCACTCATCGTAGCTACAAATAACCACTGAGGGACACAAAAGGATGTTTCACAAGTTCCAACTCCTTGACTTTCATAGATAACGGATCCATTAGTTTGTGTACAGTAGTCAATGATATGACCGCTCGTCTGTGATCTCCAGCCGTGCCACTGAAAATAGTCGGGAATCACTGCTTGATGATTGTCCATTTACCTGAGTCGGCTAGAAGGTCGTTCGAAAGAAAAGTCATTTTGGCGCAAATCCTCCTTTTTCAAAAAGTTTGGGAAATGTTGAGATCGAAATTTCAGACAAAGTACTCACAGTACACAAATTGTAAATAATCAACGTTAATGAGAAAATCAGAATACATGGAATGGGAACCAAAATTACCAGTTTGGTGGTGGAAATATTCTCCCTAATTTTCGTGGAAACAACCCGTAACTGGCGTTAGCTCACTTTTCACGTCTCATAAATGTGCTCATTTCAATAGCCTGAGTGTGCTTAATTTTCCGGCTTTTTAAAGATATGGTGGAAATGGAAATATGCGACCGTACAATGTTGGCATTGTATTACAACGGGAATACTAACACATTTGATAGCGAAAAATGCACGACGACATTGTCAGCTCCTTTGTTTGTACGATATTTAGACTGTTTCTGCTTTTCCGCAAGATTTCAGGCAGACACTGGTCGACGAATCGTTGTTCTTAGAAATGGTTGAAAA